>JAVXUL010000019.1:12195089-12223774 GCA_035590515.1 Trichilia minutiflora
ATATATATATGATGTTTCAAGATAAACAAGAATCAATCAAGAAACAACAAGATCTCTCAAAGAAAACGCAAGAACAAGGAAGAAATTAAATGGACAGATTCGGTCAAACAAAGAAAATATGTAATTTTTTTTTTGTGATTTTCAAATTTAAATGATGAACTAATAATAATAATCAAGAACAAACAAAAAAATGAAAGATAAAGATTGAATTTATAACCTAAGCTCTGATACCAAAAGATGATATGGTAATAACCTAGAAGTTGTTACAATCGTATAGATGCTTACTTTGCAAGGGAAGGTTTTCTTAAATGTCCTTATAAGCACACACTCTATACCAAAGATGTGATAAGAAGATATTAGTGGTGTATTTATATGTTAATGATCTTATTTATACTTGTAATGATAAAACCATGCTTGCTTCTTTTAGGGAGTTTATGATGAATGAATTTAATATGATAGATTTGGGGTTGATGCACTAGTTTCTTGGCATTGAAGTAATGTAATCATCTATTAGTATTTTCATTTCCTCTAAAAAAAATATGCTCTATAAATTTTGGACAAGTTTGTGATAAATGATAGCAATTTAGTTTCAACTCCAACTTAATTTGGTATGAAACTTACAAAGAATGTATACTACTCTTGATAAATAAATTGTGGAAAGTCTCGTGTACTTACATCAATAAGACCAAACATTATGCATGCTGTCAATTTAAAAATCAAGTTTGGAAAATCCAACTAAAGTTTATCCCCTAGCTATAAAGAGAATTTTTTATTATAAAAGTTACTGCATATTTTGGAATTTTATAAAAAATTAGTGAAAATTCAAACTTAATTAGCTTTTCATATAATTTGTATGGTTAATTTTTAAAATATTTTATCTTATATTTAATATTTATTATTAATAAAAAAATTATTTACATATATATATTATTTTATTTATTTTATTAGATATTTAAATAAAATATATTATATAATTAAATAATTATAAATTATATAATAATATATATAATTAATAATTTATCATATAATTATATTAACATATATTATAATATTTTAAATTAGACAACAAAACTATATTAAAGAAGAAAAATGGAAAATAAACGAGAATTTCCGCGCAAGGGCCAAGGAAAGCGGGGACTCGAGAAAAATTCTAATTCCTCCTTGCTTTGCTTTTCGGTTACTTGTTATCTTCCCAAAATTCACCCTCCATTGCCACGTGCACGCTTGAAGGTAGTTTTTGGAAATTCAGTGCTCCACTCGTAAAATCGACAGATGCGTAAGCATTCTGTTTCGCATGGAAAGCTCATCGAGGAATCACGGCAGCTAAACACCACCATTTTTTTTTTTTTATACCGGAAACTCACGCATTCACTCAGGTATCATCACAGTTATATCCGAGATCAGGTATTTATTTTGAAGATGACAGGACGTTTATCCTAAATCCCATTTTCGATGTAAGTACATAAATCACCTCCAGTAATATTAAATACGGGATCCCAATCCGACTTTTTAATATTTCAATAAAAAAATTTGAGAATAAAAATTAAATTTGATACGGCCAACCCCCACCACCGAAGGATTCACATTTTTACTTTGAAACCAAAAAGACAATTACCCTATAATATTTGCAGCAAAAATGCGATGGCATTACTGTGAAGCTATAGTGTTTCGGTGGATTGGAATTTCCGGCCAAACCCAAATCGATTTAGACCGAGATTTGTTATTAAAATGCAAAATTCAGTTAAACTTGCATTTAACTGTTCAAACTGGGTTGGTTTTGAAATTAGGTTTGAATTTGTATTTAGAAATTCAAAAATTTTGGTAAGTATTCGATCAATTAAATTTTATTATTAATATTGTTAATTAAAAAAATAAAAATATAAAGTCTAACCTATTACCCATGTCAACTTGCCTCCACCATATATGTGCTAAATCCAATTTTTTAAAATATTATTTATTTTTAAATTAGAAAATTACCATAAATATTCTTATAATTTTTTAAAATATCATTTATCTCCTTATAAAAATATATGTGATAAATACCCTTTATAATTTAGGTAAGTGATAAAAACTCTCATTTAATAAAAATAGAAATAGAATTTTTTATCATATAAATTATTAATTTTTATTATATAAATTCCTATTTTTTTATATAAACTCATAAATAAAAATAATTATTTTTTAAAAAAAATTATTTTAAATTTAATTTATAATTTTAATACTATAATTTACAACAATTTATACAAAAAATTATAATTTAATTTTTGAAAAATAATTTTAAAATATTTTTATTTATAAAAAGTTATTTTATTTTATATTTTAAATTTATAAGAATTTTATTTTATTTTTATCTCTAAAAATTAAATGAAATTAATTTGAACATTTCCTTTAAATTATTGAATGATTATAACATTTTATATTATAAAAAATTTAATTTATAATTTATATTCATAAGCACTTTTGAAATATTTTATCAAATAAAATATAAAATTATAAACTCATTTTTTTATTTTATAATTTAAATTTATAAAAATTTTGTTTTATTTTTATTTAAAAAATATATAGTTCTTAATAATTTAAATAAAAATATTTAAAATTATTTTTATTTAATTTTTAAAATAAAAATAAAATAAAAGATTTATAAATCTAAATTATAAAATAAAAATAAATTTATAAATTTTTATGAATATAAAATAAAAATATTTTAAATTTTATTTTTTAAATTAAATTTTAATTTTTTAATATAAAGTATTATAAATTAAAATGTTAAAATTATAAATTAAATTTAAAATGATTTTTTGAAGAAATCAATTACTTTTGTTTTGGAGTTTATATAATAAAAATTAGAGATTTATATGATAAGAGTTAAAAATTTATGTGACAAAAGCCTGTATTTTTTCTTTATTAAAAGGAGATTTTGCACTTTCTTAAACTATAAAGAGTATTTACGATCAATATTTTAATAAATAAGTAAGTAATATTTCAAAAAATTATAAGAATATTTATCACAAAATTTTAATAGGGATAAATAATATTTTAAAAAATCATAAAGGATATTTGTTATTTTCCTACAAAAATTAAAAACAAGAAACCTAATCCTCTTGCCGAAAATCCTCTTGAGCCTCTCTTCTCTCATCTCATTTTTCACTCATAAATTAAGCACATCATTTTCATTTTTTATTCAAATACTTATATGAATCATTTCATTTATGCGTAAATATTTTGGTTTGAATTATATTTGAATATTTTTGATTTTTTTATTAACTATAATTATTTCTTGTGAAATCAATATTAAAGTCTAATGAAGAGCTTCATGTGAGAGAATGATTAATTAATTTCTTGGGACAAGTTCTGATAAGTTTTTTTTTTAATTTAAAATAAATAAAATTTTTACTTAATTTATAAATTTTTTTTATGTAAATAAATTGGGATAGATAGATGGAATATGAATTAATGTTGATTCAAACGATTTTGATAAGTTTTGAAATACTAAACAAAGAAGAAAAGATGATAAAGTATTGAGAGCACCTTAAGTAAGTTGATAATATTTTTTTATGGGGGAATGATAAATTCCCCCCTTAAGTTTGCATAAAAAACAATTATCCCCTCTAGGCTGAGGTGGCAAAATTTCAATAATTCATTTTTTATAATTGATGGTTTGGATTTTGCCACTTCAGCCTGGAGGGGGGTAATTGGATTTTATACAAACTGCAGGGGATTTTGGAATTGTCCCTTTTTTTTATTAATATTTGTTCAATAAATTGAATTGGATTGAACAAGTTAAAATTTTAATATATTTTATTTTATTATATCTTATTGACAATTCTTTAATTATATTTTATAATAAGTATTTCATTAATATTCTATTTAGGATTAATAATTTTTTTATTTTTTCGAAAATGAATTATTAAATAGAGAAAAAAATAATGAAAATGTTTTTTTTTATCATTGTCTTATGATCTATGCAACATCTATGAAATTATTTATAAATTTTGTATATTTTAAATTTTTAAATATTTATTTTAAAATTTCGTAAAGTACACATTCAAGGATTTCCATGAATTTATAAGGAGTTGATATAGACCCATATTCGGTCTAAAATTTAGATGTGACCACGGACATAAATGTAATAATCAAAATTCAAACACGAATACAATTTTTTTTTTTTTTAACCAAGGTATTCAGACAAACTTACGTGCATCTCGACTAATTTTTGAAGGAGGCTAGTGCAGTATCCCACCGTCACAATCCCTTATTTAAATTATAGACACGTTCAAGGAATCGAATTCAGAATCATACGCCTAACCACACACCCTCAAATTCGCTCCTGTTACCTGAACTATTCATAAGTGGTCAAACACGAATACACTACTTCACCATTCCGAAAAACTGTCGTCTATGGCTATTTCATCATAGACAAAGGTAGGTATAAAATAAAAAGATGATGAAACAGAATTTAACATAAAATAAAATGTTTTTACATTCTTCTTATATGCAATAACCTATTGCTCAATATTGCAATTTAAACAAACAAATATTAATTATTTCACAAGCTACAGGACTTGATGTTGCTCTGCAACCCTAAAATGCGATTGCAGAGAATGAATTCTATGAACATATTTTGGGTGCCTGTAATACTACAGATTCAAAAGTGTGGGGGTAAAATAAGGGGAAAAACTGAAAATACTACATCTATCTATGGTACAAGTTTCTGTTGCTGAGGAGATATGTTGTGGGTAGATTATGATGATCACAGACTTCGTTACAAAATGGTTCCCAGTAGCCACATATGCAAGAAAAGACAGTAGGCAATAAGGCCTAGCCTTGCTCCTGGATGACTCATCAAAACTCGACCACCAGATACCCTGTGGAGGAGATTAAGAGCAACTCAGTTTTGATTTAAGCAGCTAATTGTAGTTTTTGATCACAAACAATATTCAGTCACAATTGCATCTATAGAGTCAAAGATCAAAATACAAACAGGAATTAAACTTTCTTTCTTTCTCTCTCTTTTTTTTTTTTTTTTTTTTTTTCCGGGATAGTTTACATCAACAAACATAGCACTTTACCAAATTCCATCAATTCGATCTGCAATCATCTTTCCTTGCTTTGGAATGAGTCCTGATGTGTTAAGAGACTTAAATACATGGCCTGCAGAAAAGCAATAGAAAAATGACAATAGAAACATATAAATTGTTCAACCATTGAGAAAGTATTTGGGGAACCTTATGATACATACCTTTGTCCTCATCAGTTTCCTCGTTGTTAATTAGACGAGCTGATTCAGAATCAATGTTGATTGCAAGATGGTCAGTGGATCCCTTCCGCATAGTTCGCAATTGAGTAGCTGAGGAAACCGGAGAGATTGCTTTCTGTCCAAGCATTCCCTGAAACCAATTAAATATGACACAGCTTCTCTATCACCAAGAAGATTTAAGAATATTGTGAATCACACCAGAGAAAAATATGAAATAGCATGCAAAATCTAATCTGTAGCAACACTACAAGCATGGCGCTGTATATTGCTACTATTAGTGCCAAACCACTGCTTTTGTTCTAAAATTAGATACAAAGGAAGTACAAAATCACCATACACAAGGTTATACCAAAACCTTGAATTCTAAAGTTCAGTAAACCATAGAACTAAAATCAAAACAAATTTAAACTCTACATATCTACAACAGGCCAATAAAACATGCATCAAATTAGAAAGTAATTGGAACAAAAACTCTTACTGCATCTTCTACTTCAGATATTTCTGACCCAGAGGGCAATGAAGGTTCTTCAATTACACTTCTTTCCTGGACAATCTCTGGCTGAACAGGACTACCACGAAGTGAGTCTTCAAGTAAATTTACCTTTCTAGTCAACTCATCTACAAATTTTTGGCTCCCAAGCAACTTGGAATCAAGTTCTTGGACTTTGGATTTTGAATTTTCAGCTTCTGAACGCAGGGTCACAATCTGCTTCTCTAGCATTGTTAAGAGACCCTTTGGACTGGAAAATTTTTGGTTTACGACAATCTCATTACTTCCCAACATATTAAAAATTTTTTCCAAACCAAACGTGAACTCAAAAAGCTCCAATTTCATCTTTTCTAAATCAGGATTATTTCTAATGTGTGTTTCAACTTCTCCCTTCAGATGTTCAATTTCGGCAGTTTGAGTAGATATGGTTAACTGCAGTTCTTGTTTCTCATGCTCTGATAAATGTATTTGATGCTGCAACTCAGTCACACTATTAATAATTGAAAATATTTTCTTCACTTCTGCTGAACTTTCAGGCTCCACATCCCCAACTGATTCTGCATAAGCGATTTCAATCCCATTTATTTTCTCAACAAGTGTTCTCATCTGGGAGGGAGACATGAGAAAGTCTTCTGCCTCTGTGACAATTAAAAAGAAATTTAATTTAGCAAAGGACTGGTAAATAACAAAATTTGAAATTGATACGTTCAACAAACTCAAACTACAAAACAATATTAATAATTACCTTGTTCTTTCATTGACAATCTATCATATAACAATGAAATTTCTGCCTCCCTTTCTTTCAACTTTTCCTCTTTGGCTTGGTAATCCTCTGCTTTTAGCCTCAGCTCCCTGCATGAATATTCTAATGCAACTACATCAGCCTCCAACTTGGAAACCTTATTTTGGTGTAAATCCCTTTCACCTATGATCTTTTCAAAAGTTGTGGTGGCTTCTTGCAATTTCTTCTGCAAATCTTGAATTGTAGAGGCTGCAATATTACTTGTCACATCAAAAAATTTAATCAGATTCTGAGCTTTCCTTGCAGAAAATAACAACTTTTCTGCTGCCTCAACGTATTTGTTGCCTTGAAGGCTCTTCTGATGCTCAGTTGTGTCATCTCCACCAGCTTCTCTCTCTTCTTGGAAAAAAGCATGGTTTAACTTTTCAAGCTCAGGAACAGATTTTAGTTCTAGAAGATTATTTTTGATTTTGAACTGCAGCTCTCTAATAGCGTCCTCACAAGCAGACAGTAAAACTGAAACATCATTTTGAAAGCTAACCATAGCTTCCTCCTGCTCCTGTTTATACATTTCTAAATTCTCAATCTTTTGTTCTAAAGATTCCATACTTTGAGTCATTCTTACAACTTCATCTCTTGTTGATTGCAATTTTCTCAATAAAGTGGCAATAAAATCATCAATGAAAGTAGAGAAATGCTCGAACTTATCGGTAAGAATTGTGCTTCTCATCTTGAAACCTTCCACAGTCTTGCTAAAACACGAAGAAATATTATTGACATCTGCCACTGTCATCTCACCACAATCAAACTCAATCATGTCCAGGTCATTTGCAAAGGATTTACTCACATGTGAATTTCCCTGTAAAAATTCAAAAAGTTAAATGAGCTACAATGAAGCCACAACATAGAAAAGAATAATGTTTCCTCATCTCATTACACATAAGAGAGAAAAGAACAGGGAACTTCGAAAATGTAAATGTTATTGGTCGAAGAGAGTTACACATAAACTGATAAGAGTCCTTTCAACATGAAGAATATTCTATCACAAAAGGGAAGAGAAAGGGGGGTGGTTTAGAAGTTGTCCATATTACCTCAATGGTTGCTGATCCCTTGCCAACAACTCCATCTCTTACATCTTCAATAATGAGGTCCAAATTTTGCAAGCCCTCAATTTTCCGCTCAAAGCATTTTTTTGCTGTAGATAACAGCCTCTCATCTTTCATAAGCATTTGAAGATCATTAAGATGTCCAATGAGCTCTACTGACCTGCTCTTTAAGCTGCCACTTGTTCCAGCCAACTCTTCCATGCATGCATTCAACTTGGAATTAATTATTGATACCTCCTGGTCAGCAATTTTCTTTTCACTCTGAAGGACAGAAATATCATTCTCTGCCTTCATCAATGCATCTTCTAGTGATTTTATGGTTGTATGTGCATCTGCCACCTTAGAGGCCTGGGAATCTGCCTCATCTTTCAGCTTCCACAGCTCATTCTCCAGTGTGGTTTGGCCAACTTGTTTGACATTATTTTGTTCAGTCAGCTCGGCAAGATTTGCCTCTACCTGGGACAGTGAATCCTCAAGAGACTTTATCGTTTGGTAAGCCTCTGTTAGTTTACTCGTTTGAGACACAAGTTCCTCTCTTACTTGCTCTAGTTCTATTATTGCAGCAGCTCTGTCTGCTTGAGCCTCTTCTTTCTCACTGATTAGCAGTGACATGCTATACTTTCCCGCTGACAACTCATCTTCAAGTGACTTCCTGCTTGCACAAGCTTCAGAAAACTTGCTAACTTGAAAATGAGCTTCCTCTATTGCTTTCTCCAACTCTTGTTCAACAATTTTCTTACCAACTTCTACTTCCCTCTTTTCATCAGCAAGTTGACTAATCTTATTCTCTGCAACTGAATGTGCATCCTCCAGTGCCCTCATTGTTTCTTGGGCTTCTGCTAACTTGCTAGCCAATGCACTGGCTTCCCGTTTTACATTTTCCAACTCTTGCTCAGAATATGCCTTCGCATCCTGGCAATCATTGATGTACCCTGCAATCCAGTTGACCTTTTCCACAGGCCCTTCGGAAACCAAATTAACAGGAAGAACTGTGCGATCAACAGATTCAATCACTTTCTGTAACAGTTTATTAATCTCCGATAAGAACTGCTCAAGTTGTTGTAAATTGTGCTTTAATTTCTCAATTTCTAAGTTCTTTCCATCTAGTTGAAATTTCAAGTTTTCCCGATCTTGAACCAAACCCTTGCCTTTCTTAACAGCCATGGATAACTTCTCCCGTAGCAAAGCAGATTTCTCCTCTGATCGTTCAAGATCATTCAGCAGAGAGTCCTTTTCCTCCTTTAGTGCACCAAGTTCTTCAGATGCCACTCTTAATTTATTTGGTAGATCATTCAACTGAAATCTGGCCAGTGTCTCTTCCTCAAGTATTTGTTCACACAGCATCAACTCCAGGTTCCTCACATACAAGAGACTTTGCATTCTTTCAAGCATTTCAGAATCAGCACCGGAAGTATCAGAAGCAGAAGTTTGAGCTCTTATATTCTCAGTGCATTTATAAATGAGCGTGGCCATGTCAGAAGAATTATGGTAAATCACATCTTGATCTTCCATTGTCATTCCAGATTCTTCTAGTAACAACTTCATCATATGATGCTTCTCCAAAGAGAGTTTATTTGCATTTCTAACAATATCCTCATATTTGCAGACTAGGTCTTCCAACTCCGTTTGAACATAATCCTTCTCTTGCAATTCAGTAGAAAGTGAAGCACTTAAGCGGTCAATTTCATTTCGCGCAGCTTCCTTTGTTCTATCAAGTTGATCCAGTAATACATTTGCTCCATCTTTGGACTGATAAAACGAGTCCTTAAGCCAATCCAAACGAGATTCCAAATCGGGTAATGAAATGGTTTCAGGTACGTCAATCGAAGAAATGGCATCTTTCAATTTGTGGAAATCCAGAGAAAATATCTTTAGTTCATTTCTCTCATTCACAAGCCATTTGATTTTCTCCATCATATTCGATGATTGAAGCTCCTCAGGCACATCAGTTTCGGAGAGGACTTCTTGAGATTTTTCAAGAATCAAATCATGCTGCCGGAGGGTTTCTTGCAATGACAAAATCAAATTTTCACTTTTGATGAGCTCTTCACTGCTTAGTTGAGCATCCTGTAGGGCACTGGACTTCCCTTGCAATTCAACTAGGCATTTCTCAAGCTCCCTGGTTTTATCAGCCAGAGACAGCTTCAGTGAGTCCCGCTGCTGAACCAATGCCTTCCCTTTTGTCACAGCCATACCAAGCTTTTCTTTGGTATTAGCACACCTCATCTTCTCCTGCTCAAGTTCTGCCATTGTTTTGGAAATTTCTGCATTGACTGTCTCAAACATTCGCTTGTCCTTCTCAACTTGTTCAACAAATTTTCTATTTTCATCTTCTAAATGACTTACTTTTTCATCCATTTCTACTTCCCTTCTTTTGAGCTCGAGTAACTCATCACGAGCAGCAGCAAAGACTGCCGTAAACTGCTCTTGCACTCTAAGATCGGGGTCAGTGTTTGACAAACACTGCCCCAGTTGATAAATTTCATAAAGCATCTGATTATACTTCTCGATCAAAAAATAAGTGCTTTTCTCAACATTAGTGATTTTCCCACAAATCGAATTATCCAACAACTCATTCTGATAAACTACCATTGCAAGATAGGATAACATCCTATCTGTAACTACCTCAACATACTGGTCCTTTTCAAACTGAGCGTCAGATACTACCCCAGCAACTGAATTCAAATATGTAGCAGCTACATCATGTGACACTGAAAGTTCAGCAACTTTAGTATTAAGATCCTCAATCTCTCTATCCTTCTTATAAAGAGCTGCATTAAGTTCCCTAATTTCATTCTCGCTCCTTGAACGCTCTTCCAAAGCAATAGAAAGAAACTGTGAGCATTCACTCATCAATTCGTGCAATGAGGCATCACCGGACTCGCCACCATTTTCACCCAGCCATTGCTCTTTATTAGTCAAAACCTTGAGTTGGTGCCGGAGAGTAGCTAATTCCCTTGCAATACTCCCTTTCTCTTCCTGCACCCATCCCAAGAAATTCAATCAATACTAAAATGAATTATAAAAAAAACAGTAATCAGTCATTCTTAAACAGAAAGAATGAGTCAGACCTTGCAATTCTTTTCGATACTATCTCTCTCGCTAGTACTCTTTTCCAACAAATCACGCAGACGTTCCAGCTCATCCACCACCAACTGATTATCTCTATCCACATTGTCATTTTCAACAAAGTGATTTTCTTTCCTATTAGCACCTTGTTTTTCCTCCGAATTTGAGGTCTCTGTTTCATTAATCGCAATAGACTCTTTATTATCAGAATTTCTAGCATCATCTAAATCATCGGATGCATCAACAAACAAATCATCTTTACTCTCAGCATTATGCATACCAACCAAATCTCCTCCTTCCTACATTCATTCAAATAATCAAAACATCAAAAGAAGTCAATTTTTAATAAAAACACACACATCAAATTAGCAGATTTAATTAACAAGAAAAACGGATTCATTCGATTCTTACCTCATGAACTGACGATTCGGAATTATCTGCACCGTTTGATTCGTAACTCTCTGACATTTCAATTAATCATAATCTAATTGCCCCCTCTTCAACAGAATTCAGATCTGCTAAATTAGGTCAACACACGGAACAAAAATAAACCTAGAAATATTTAGGGATTTAGTGATTGAGCTGTCAGCTGAGTGTAACCTATTATTACTGCGCGAAGTATACAAATGTTCCGCGAATTTTTTTGTTTTATTTTCTTGTCGTTTCTATGTTTATGTTCTCATTTGTTTGTGTGACAGCGTCTTAACCAATGAAATCGTTGCACCACTACATGATTCATGAAGAGCAACGGTGAAAAACGGCCAGGCGTTTCGCTACTTGACACGTTGTGAAACGGCGTCGTATACATTGACTATGTATTTGTATTCTTGTCAAACGCCGCCTGTGCCTAACAATCGTGTTAAACGAATGAATTCACTATTCAGCTCAGCTGCCATATACGGTCTACTTAATATTATTGATCTTCTTTTTTTTTTCAATGATTTAATTAAAAAATATATATCATGTGTTATACAATGCCATTTACATAAAATTGTTTTATTTGTTGATATGATTGTCAGTTTAAAATATTTTTTTTATAAATGAAACAATCATTTTTAGTGGATAAATTTAAATTGATCTGTTCTAAATTGATCCAAACTATTTAATTGGATTGATTTGGATCAGATTGAATTTATATTGGATTGATTTCTGAATTGAAATTTTATAAATTGTTATTAACGATTTGCGTTATGGATTGGATTAATTTTAAATCGCAAACTGTCAAACTAAATCACTTAAATAAATATTAAATATACTTAATATTATTGATGATAATATTAATATTATATGATAAAATAATATATTAATTATTTTTTTAATATTTTATGATTAACTAATGGGTTTATCATTTTAAAATTAAGTTAGAAAACAAACTAAGGTTTAAAATTTTATTTTTTGACTCAATTCAAATTAATAAATTATTTTAATTTAAGTTTAAAATTCAAACCGATCCAAACCGCATAATGCGGTTTGGATCGATTAGGGTTTGTGACATATTATCGGATTGATTTGAATTGCATAAAATTCAAATCGTAATGTTAACCGATCCAAACCGCAAACGCCCACCCCTAGACGAGGGTTGCCAAGACTTTCTATTTCTCAACCTTTTTTTTTCTTTTTTTAAATTAATTTTTAAATCATTTTATGATAAAACCCAATTGAAATTCAAACCTAATATCTACGAGAAAAAATAAAAGTTATTTACAAATTTACTAATGCAGTAAATTTAACAGTAAATGGAAGATTAGGAGGTGATGTTTATCCAAATTTAACCTTCTAAGCAATCATATGGATCTACACTGCGGCTGTTTGTTAGGAAATTTTTAGAGTATTATTATTTGTTTAATGGGTGTATTTTGAGAAGGACAAACCTGTTGGTAAATAAATTGTCCTGTTTCTATAAACGCCATCCAAACATGTCTTATTTGCTTATTATAGGGTCACTTTCAAAAAAAAAAAAAACGAAACTCCATAGCTTCCTTCTCTTGGGCTGTGTTACAAAAGAAGGCAAACAACAACAAAAACTCTCATCTGTTCTTGTGTACTCTATAAACTCTTCACTTCTGTCCTGTGACTTCTGTCTTGTTTTCTCTACAATGTTCAGAAAATACGAGAATAATAACAGAGATTCATCTGGTTTCTGCCAATAGGGAAACTACATGGGGATTGACGTGGGGGAAGTTTGTTGGACGGAACACTCTCTCGACTGAAACTTGTTGGAGAAGTCAAGGTCAATATGTTGGGGGTGAAAAGCCACCTTACCCTTCGATAATGTTCTTAATATTAAATATTAAATGATAGTCTAAGATTCTGAAATATTTAATGCGAATCCAAACTATGAGTTTCAAATAGACGAATAGTTAAAAAGAAATTAAAAATCATCTATTCTCATCTTAAAAAAGGTATATTTTAACCCAAAAATACAATACTATAATAAAATATAACAAGTAAAAATCCAAATTTACTTATTTTTTATGCTAATTAATAATCTAAAATTTCAAAAGTTATAATCTGAAATTATTTATTATGAATTTTTTTTTATTATAATGTAAAAAAAACAAAATATGTTATCTGGAATAAAATTTACATGAGAATTTAATGACATCTCAAAGCCAAAGGAAAAGCAAAATTCCAAACAACAAACAAATATCCAAAATCGGTATACGTGTCAAAATTTTAAGCAACCTAACCTTAAACTCCGGGAAGTTTACAGGGGCCCCACATTGGCGCCATATTTCACAAGCATCATCTACGTGGAGTCATACCAGAATAAACCGTCGCTCTATTACTGTCTCCCGCCATTAAAATCCACAGATGATCGCAGTCAAACCAAAGAGCAAAAGAGCGAGAAGAAAAATGGCCGGAACGGGAATGTTTGAAGAAATCATTGATGAAAGTGGGGTGGACAAATTCTACTCTGAAAATGAATGGAGAAAATCGTCTTCAGGAAAATCAGTTCCTATCATTAATCCCACTACTGGACAAACCCAATTCAGAGTTCAAGGTATTAACGTTTATTTCTACAGATTCTTGTTTTGCATGATGAATTTCTAACCGAGTTTTGGAAAATTTGGCAGCCTGTACTTAGAAAGAGGTGAACAAGATTATAGAAACGGAAACAACACAGAAATTATGGACAAAGACTCACCTGTGGAAGAAAGCAGAATTGCTTCACAACACAAGGCAGCTGCAATCTTGAAAGAGCAGAAAGCCACCATTGCAGAATGTCTTGTTAAAGAGATTGCCAAACCTTCTAAGGATGCAGCCACTGAAGCAAGTAGAACACTAAAGTTTTATCTTCGTACGTTTGTCAAACTCACTGTGAATGTTGTGTTGATTATTTATTTATTTTTATTTCATTTTTATTGTTGATTTAGGTTGTGAAATCTGGTGATTTGGTGTCATATTGTGCTGAGGAAGGGGTTAGAATTCTTGGGGAAGGGAAATTTCTGGTCTCTGATAGTTTCCCTGGAAACGAAAGGCTGTAGCTGCACTTCACATGGTACATTGCTTTCATTTGGCCGGTTTTCCTAAAGGTCTAGTTAGCTGTCTTGCAGGAAAAGGTTCCAAGATCGGTGACTTCCATACCATGCATTCCGGTGTCAACTGTATTAGTTAATTGTGAGTGATTAATTTTGAGATCTCAAAGGTAATTACATGTTGATCATTCACTAATAATCATACATGTTCAGCTTCACTGGGGGAGATAGCGGAATTGCTATCTTGAAGAAGGCTAGCATGATTCCTCTTCATATGGAACTTGGTGGAAAAGATGCCTGAATCGCTGTTTAAGATGCTGATTTGTATTTGGTAGCAGCCAACATTGTTAAAGGAGGCTTTTCTTATAGGTGAATCTAGTTAAAATCTTATAGATTCCCATCCATTGTTTTGGAATCACAACTCTGTTATTGCAATCGTCTTGTCTACATTTGGCCTCCATTATTAGATCATGTTCGTCCCGACATGCGGATAGATTGGAAGGAAGGGTTCGGCTGTATCAGTTATCAGGTAGAGTTGTTTATCGGGTTGGATCAATATGTAAATCGGTCTGATTCGACCTGGAAAAACCCGAACTCAAATTGGTGAAGTGAAATAGTGAATTATTTATATGGATCGGTTTGATTTGGGTTCTTGTCCTCACGAACAGTATTAATTCTAATTATTTGAAACTGATAACTTGGAATTATTTAGATCTGTTATATGTCCGAACTGTCTCGGTTTAGATCAATTTAACCCACCCCTTAAAATAAATATAAAATAAATAAATAAATTTTAATTAATTAATTAAAAAAATAATTTAACCAAAACTGATGTGGAATCAAATCAGAATTAAAACAACCAGAAGACGAGTGGATTCAGATTGAATCAGCTTGTTATTATTTTATTTTTAATTGTAAACTGAACATAAACCGTTAAACCAACTCGATTCGATTTATTATTACTAATAGTTTGAGCCGATTTCATTCCTTTTGGTTTTTTAATTCTGTCCAACCCGAGCCGAAACCGACGATTTAAAGCCGGTAGACACCTTTATTATCAGGATAAGCTCCACCGAAGAAGGAAGGAATCCACCGTTGCAGTGCTGGCAATTTTTTTCTTCAGGTATAACTATTCTCCAACTTCTACTATTCCATTTGCGAAAAGAGCCCAACTCAAAGTTCATTACGTTTAGTCTGCTCCGTGATTGCTGGGATGTGTGTTTACAAGGGATATAGACAAGGCTATTTTAATCGGTGATGCCATGGAAACAGGAACGATTCAGATCAATTCCGATCATTTTCCATTCCAGGTTAAATTTACCATAATTTTCTATTGTTCTGCCTCAAATGTTGAATTCGACTGTTATGATGTATTAAGCATTGCTAATTGTGACAGGGTCTCAAGGACATTGGATTTTTTTCTTGGGGTTTCACAAGCATCATCAATTTGAAAACCAAGATCAAAACAGCTCATGCTTTATTTAGTAAGTAGGAGAACTTCGCGAGATGATGCATGTATTTGCATGTATACATGGAATTCTTTAGGGATAAATTCATACAGTTGAATGGTTAAAAATTTAAAATTAAAAAATTACATTTAATGTTAATAATTAATAATTATATTCATTATTAAATTACTTAAATTAAACGATATAAATTAGTGTCTAAAATTAAGTTAAAAAAATATAAGATAACATAATCTCAGTGTCAATTATGATATTTATCTTTAAAATATAATTTAAACAATATAATATATATTTGTTGAATAGTAAATAATATAATAAACAAATTTTAAATTATAAATATTTATTATTTAATAAATATATGTCAATTTTTTTTATATTTTTTAGGTTTTATTTTAAGACGAATTATTATTATTATTATTATGTAAAACCAAGTGACAATGTAAAAATTAATATAATAACTAATAACAAATAATGCAAGTTATGCCGCAGTTATCTTATATTGATACATCATTTTGTATTTAATAAATTAACAGAATTCTTTTTACTATTGGTTGTACGAAATGTCAATTTGTACACAGAGATAGTATTTTGTTTAAGTACAATGTTTATTTAAGTAAATACTTGATAATTAATAAATAAAAGTATATTAGAAAAGTGAATCGTATATTTGAGTTTTGAACGTGCTAAATTATTAGTATACATATTTGATAAGTATATTCTACGTATATGAATTGTAGGAAAGAATATTTTTCATTTAAAGAAATAAATGTAACACATAAAAGAACAATAAATAGGGTAATTATTAATGTTAATTTTTTTAGAATCTATCCAACTTAGTATTTAAAAGTCATTAATCAATTATTGACTCAATCTTCAATAATTTGGTATGAATTACACATTTAATAAAATAATATTTGCTTCTACCATAGAAATTAACTTTCCATTCATTTATTAATATTATTATATTAAATATTAAAAATTATTATAAATTGTAAATATAAAAATCTTAATAAATGTAATATTTGTTAGTAAGATCTTTTAATAAAATATTTTTATTAGATTTATTTAAATTTACAAACCAACTTAATTTTATTATTTATTTTTACAAGAAATAATTTATTAATTTTGTAAATAATTATTATATTTATTTTTTAACGAAATTTTAGCAATTTGTACAAAAATATCTGCGCATGTATAATTTATATATTTTAAAAAATATATAATTTATAACTTGTCTATAATGATTTTGTTATATGATTAATTAAATATTTATTTGGAAAATACATATATTTCCTCAGCATATCTGAGCCACGTTGTTAAATACAATAATTTTGATTGATGCAATTGCGTGATAAAAAATAAAAAAATATAAATAAAATAATGAATAACCAAAATTTTCTTTGATAAGTATTAAATAGCCTACCAAACAATCCTCTTTAAAATAAGATAGCGATGAGCCGATGACATCTCTTTCCCCCATCCAAATTTCAAAAAATCAAACGATCAAGGCTCAAAGAGTACGTCCTCGTGGGCCCAGCAGTCTGAAAATCCGAAGCCGGATTTCAAATCATATATTTAACTCCAACTCAAAACACGGCGGAATCCGAGTTTTAAGCTTCGCTGGTTCCACCTTTAAAGCCCGCACGAAATAAAACTGTTCACATTTACGAACGCGCCCTTCAAAAAGAGAAGAAGGGAAAAAAATCTATTATTTGTTTCGTGGATATTTATAAATATTTTAACCGTACAGCAATTTTTTGTCTATCTAACGAAATTTAAAAAAAAAAAAAAATTATGCACTACGTTTTCCTCTTTCTCTCTGTCTTTTAAAAAAAAACCCTAACTTTCTCTCTCTTAATTTACGATTCTTCTCTCATTGGAATCTTGTCCTCGATTCTTCGATTCTTTGTTTTCTGTTTGTGTTTCTGGTACTCAATGGTGTGAAATCGAAGTTTCAGTGTCGGAAATCGAAAGATCTGTAGATATTTGTGCAGAGAGAAATTATGGCTTCTGATAGAGAGCTGGAGCAACAGCTCGCGCAGGCTGGTAATATGCTTCTGGAACCTCCGGCTTCCGTCGATGAACTTCTTCCTCTCCTTGATGTAAGCTTTACTTTATGTATTTGTTTCTGTATTTTTTGAATATAATGTCATGTATTTTTTTAAATGTATTCTTTAAAATTTTTTTTTTCTGAAACGGTTGATGATGTATTTAGTGTTTTGAAGCTCATGGTTGTATGTCGTACGTTGTTCTTGTAATTTGTTGATGTTTCCTTTTTTGTTGGTTTTACTGATTTGTTTCAGTTGAGTGAGCTTAATACAGCTTAATACACAGTTATGAGTGTTTAATGGAGTCATGTATGGGTATATGTAATTATTCTGCTTTCATGTATGTATTTAGATTTGTTTAACTGATATACGTGAACTCAGTGGCCTCGTTAAAGATGGCTGAAAGGACTATTTGGGGGAGGGGGTGGATGTTTCCTTGATGATGTTATCAAATTTGTGATTTATTTTGTACAAGTTGGCGTCAAAATTTTATTTTAAAGCCTTCTTGTGCACTCTGTTCGTGCGCAATTTTAAATTATGAATTCATGAATGGAAGTCTATTTTCTACTCGGGGAAATGATTTGAATTTTGCGTTAAATAGAACACCTTTATATATCGGTGTTTACTTTGATTTATGGATTGAATGACGCAAGTCAGATCATCCTTCATGTTTGCATAATTAATTAACACAGATGACATAGGATATGCCTAACCAGTGACAAGATAGTTTCTTTAATCAGCAGCTTCCAGCTTATAGAAAATCATACTGCCAGACAATTTTCCTGACTCCAGTTACATTCATTACTTACATTGAAGTTGTAAATTTTGTCAGGGAAGATAAGATATTAAATTTCCAGTAGGCGCATTTTTCTTTTTGTTTTTAATTTTTTTTTTTACCTTGGAGGTAATATAGGTGAAGAGGTCTGTATGGTTTATATTAAAACTTTCCTAGAAAGGGTTGATTGCAATTATTATTTTGAGCCAACTGTTTGCTTCCTAATCCGTTACTGTGCTTTTATTACATTAGAGGCTTAAATGTCAATATACAGTTTCCTGTATAGTATTCCAAAAATGATGCAAGAGAAGTTGTTTCTTTCCCTTTCATATCCTTTCTAATGTGTGTGGTCACTTCCCTTTTCTGTTCTGTCTCATTTTTTGGTAATGCCATCAGTGAGAGCTTGTGAATAGCTTATTTTTTTTCCCCTTTTGTTTCAAAGGTAAAATTTGGTCACTTTATTGATTTCCATTTGCATAATTCTCTTCCTTTCCTTTCCATGCTTAATGTAGCAAGTTGAGACTTATCTGTCAAGGGTGGAACAGTCACCCACCAAAACAATGCAAACTGCACTTTCTTCATCGCAGAGAGCATTAGTTGCGGATAAACTTTTCAGACATTCAAATGTTGATGTGAAAGTCGCAGTTGCCTCATGCATCAGTGAGGTAACTAGAATAACTGCACCTGATGCTCCATATGATGATGACCAGATGAAGGTAGGTACAATCGTGACAAATTTAGAAGCTGTCTATTCTTGTATTGATCTTTGACATATCTTTTTGGCTTTCTCATTCCTTAATATATTTTTTGCGTTTGGGCGTTTGCAGGAAATCTTTCAGCTGATTGTATCGTCATTTGAAAATCTGTCTGACAAATCTAGTCGATCATATGCCAAGAGAACTTCAATTCTTGAAACTGTTGCTAAGGTTCGATCCTGCGTAGTTATGTTGGATCTGGAATGTGATGCATTGATTATGGAGATGTTCCAGCATTTTTTCATGACAATAAGGTATGATCAAGTGCCTTTGATTGACTGACCAGTTTATCATTGCTGATGTTTACTGATTGATTGATGTATCTTCTCCATGCAAAAAGCTAATTCAGTTGTGTTATTTCTCCCTTTTTTTAGTTTATCAATATCTGCAAGCGGTGAGCAATGGGGAATACCAGTTCCCAGTTTGAAATACATGTTCTGATGGTTCCTTTTGTCCTTTTTTTTTCCCCTCTCTTAAGGAATGATCACCCTGAGAATGTCTTTTCATCCATGGAGATAATTATGAATCTAGTCTTAGAAGAAAGTGAAGATATACCTCTAGAGCTGCTATCCCCAATTTTAGCTTCTGTGAAAAAGAACAACGAGGTCAGTTATTCCTTTGGGGATCATTTGCCTTCTAGTTTTCTCTGAAATTTTCTTGATTTCATAATTTTAATAATTTTCAGGACATTTTGCCTATTGCCCGGAAGTTGGGGGAGAAAGTACTTGAAAGCTCGGCTGCCAAGGTTAAACCATACTTGTTACAAGCAGTAAAATCCTCGGGTCTATCATTAGATGATTACAGTGAAGTAGTTGCTTCTATATGCCAGGAAGCATCTGGTGATGATGAGCAGAATGATGTCCATGTAAGTAATAAACATACGGTAAACTTCTGATCGGTCACAAGAGTTTGTGCTTTATAGTAACCAAAGAATTGTTTCCAATGGAATCTACTGCCATCTATTTCTTTTTGGTGGATAATGAAAGAACCCAATTTTCTGCATTTATAGTCACCTTGACTGAAGTCATTAGTCATTAGCTGACATTGACTTGTATTTTTTTCTCAATATGGGATTTAAGCTTGATTTTGGTTTTCATTACTTTACCATCCGTTATTTTCTGCAGGCAGATGAGAATGAGAGAAAGTTGGCTAAGGGACCATTGGATGAGACATCTAAGGTATTTGATCTTTTTTTTTTTAATTATTTATTGTTTCTTCTGTCTGTTAATTAATCTCTTAATCACCTGTGCATTTATGTAATTCATCATTTTCATTTTTGTTTTGGCCATTGCTGAACTGTAAGTGGTTATCATTATTATCAGGTGTATAAGGAGATTGCAACTGAGGCAGAAGCAGCGTCAACTGAACAATTTGATCCTGCTAATGGGGGATCTCCCAAGTCAGTTGTCTACAATGGCATCACTCAAACTGGAGCAGATGGCTTGTTGGCGGATTCTAGTTCTTTGAGGAAGCAAGAGCATGCTAATATTACTGATCAGTCCAAAAGTGTTGATACATTGAGCAATGCAGGACCCGATAGTCACAAAGTAGGAAGTGTAGAAGATAAGCAAGAACACACCAGCAGGAGAAGAGGAAAGAAATCTAATTCTTTGATAAAATTAGCGGAACCTTCTGAGAGTTCTCAAATTGATGGTGAGAAGGAAAATATGAGTTCGTTGGATCATAAAAGTGACAGCAAGCCACCCAGTTCTTCTCACGAGGAACCAGTTGCTGAGGGTGCTCTTTGTTCAGAAAATGAGAAGGAGACTGGTATTCAGATTTCATCCCCTAAAGCAATAGAATCCACAGATGATGTTACGCCATCTCCAAGTGGGAGTGTTCCCAATGAAACTCGTTCGCAGCGGCCGGCCCGCTCAAAGAAAAAGGAGAGCTTGCTGAAGCAAGCTATACCATCTGCTGACAATGTTTCCAAGAAAGGATCAGAAGCAACAAGTGATTCAGCAGCAAAATTGCATAAACGTTCGGGGAAAAAGGTTCTTTCTGATTCTGCCAATGAGGATAAAGCTCTACCTGTAGATAAATCAAAGAAAGAAAGTGGTACCTCCAGTGATTCAGAGGCAAAACTGGTGAAACACTCGTCTAAGAAGGTTGATTTCAGTAGTAATAGTGGGGATGGCTCCTCCTTCAAACAATCACATGATAAGAAAAAGCGGGAGAAAGCTGTTTCTGGAAAAGATGCCACAAGATCGTCAACTAAAGATGATAAGGTATTGTGCAATTAACATTTTGATTTCTTCTCTCTTCTTTCTTTTTTGTTACTTGGTAATTCTATTGTTTATCAGTTATCTTCTAATCTACTTGATTAATTAGAAGAATTGTTGTCATTGTTATTATTTATCTAGGATATGGTTTCTTCACGAAAGTCAGATGTGAAACCAATGAAAAATGAACCGCACGTGGAAGCGACTCCTAAGATGAATTCCAAGAGGAAGCGTACTCCAGGGAAAGAAAAAGTATGTATTTGTGGATGCAGATTTTTTTTCTTATTTTGATTTCTTTTGTACTTTGCTATATGAAATTTAAGTGGCATAATATCACTTGCTGGGTGGGGTTATATTAGAAAAATATACATTTTACGATAGTAACCTTTTGTTGTACGATATGCGTGCTTATATTTACTGAGTTGAATACCTTTTTCATTAGAATATGTACGAGTACTGGTAGATAACAAGCAATTGCAATTTTCCATAGCCTTTTGTGCATACTGTTTTAGGGTTGACTTTCTTTTGGAAATAATTGTTGATAGTCTGGCGTTTTGCACTTGATCCTGCTTGTGGAGGATTGCAAATTGAAAGGGTTAATGATGATACCACTTGACTTTCTTTTCTTATTATTTGGGATTCATTATTTGAATCATCTTTACTAGCAATACCATTTATAGCCACCTTGATCATGCAAGCCATTGCCTGAGTTTGATTCAAGCTATATTTCCTTCTAGATGTGGTCACTGATATGAAGAAAGTCTAAAAAAGTCTTACATGCACCCATTCCAGGAGATTGGACTGCTGAACACACACCACTTCATCAAATTTGATGACGTGGCACATTTTCAGCTGTTGGTCCTATGTAGGATGGATGCATGCAAGACTCTCTCTGTTTGTATTGTTGCATAAGCATGTTATATTGGTTAGTTTTCCCTTAACCTAAAAGCGTTGCCCTTTCAGAAAATTATGCTTCAGGATTTGAAATACATATGTGTTCCTGCTTCCTTGAAGAATCCTATCACTTGTGTGCTCCCTTAATTGATTTCTTATCAAGTAATTGTTTTGAAGGCATCTGATACTGGGAATCTTGGCCAGAATCTGGTTGGTTCAAAGGTTAGAGTTTGGTGGCCAAAGGATCGAATGTAAGTATTGATATTTTTCTTATTAAATAATTAATATTACAGAACTTAGATGAAACAGTACTAAAGCATCTGCTGTTCATACTACGTACTGGTATAGAAGACATGTCCTCTCAGTTTCTTTACTTGTGGTTATCAATGTTGGGTTATCTGACTTAACCTCAAATTGTGTCCTCCATCCATGTTACAATTTTGTTTCACTACTTTTTTTAAAATCCGTATTCATATTATTTGGTTGTATTAGATCTTGATGTTGACTTTTTTACTAAACTCTAGTTTAATTTTATTGTTTCTCAAATACTCTCTTGCATAGCTTGGATCTTATTAAGTAATTTCCTTTATGCTGTGAAATTGAAACACCGAGTAAAAATGAGACTCATTTTTACTGTTGTTTATTTGGTTATTTTGCAGGTTTTATGAAGGTGTTGTTGATTCATTTGATACTGTTAAAAAGAAGCATAAGGTGATATATCGATTGTAGATGCCAGCCTCCTTACTAAATTTATATGCCTTCTATGGCACCTTTGGGTCTCTATGTTGGTTTTTCCCCTCTTCTAGTGAAGGAAATTTACTTTTATTTCCATGTATAAGATGAGTGCTGGTTGTTTCCTTCAATCATTGCAAAAACAGGTACTTATTCTATTTTGTCATTCCTACACAGGTTTGCTATATTGATGGAGATGAAGAAATTTTAAATCTTAAAAGGGAGAAATGGGAGTTTATTGGACGTGATTCTGACTCAGATGAGGTAAGTGGTTGCGTTATCTGTGTATTGCGTAGCTCTTATCTTATATATGGTAAATGGATATAGGCTGAAAAGTATTGTTAACAGGAAGAAGCAACTGATCACCAAAGTGCTGATGGTTCCTCTGACATGTAAGTACTGACTACTGTTTGTATCTTTATTAATAAGAACTGCTGATCCTAATTTTTTAATTTGAGATGTTTCAATTTAAATTTGTGATTTTCTTGTCATTTAGATTTAATCATATTTTCCTATTGTAACTGGAGTTGACTTTAGTAAGTGCTTATGCTTTTGTTTTTTGAATGTCTGATAACTATGAAAATAAATGTGACACCATTGGACATAGCATCTAGTTTGGGATGGATTGATAAAATTATTGATGAATTGTGATAATAGTCTTGAAACGTCTGACAAAACAATTTTGTAACTACTTTTTGGTCAATATATGTGCTGCATTTTTAAGTAAAATAATAACTTATTGTGTGAACTTTCTGTCATTTTGCACATCCAAATTTAAACTCTTCAAAATGTTCTGCTATATCTCTTCCTCCAAATAATCTGAAACAATGTTTTACCATACACTCGAGTCCTATATATGATAAGCCAGTCGAGGCAAAACCCAAGCTAGCTCTTTTTAAGCACAGTAATTACTCATATGCAATAGACTTTCTAACATATGATGCATGGACTGCTTTCTTTCTTTTTTCCATAATATTTTTGTTTCTTATATTTTAAAAGGAAAATTTCCTGCCTCGGGTGCCGTGGATTGATTTTTGACTGTATTATAATCGAGCCAGTGCATGTGTTGACTTTGACTTGATAACTGTACGTTGATGTTTTGTCTTTGTTGCTTCAAAGCTTATTTCTATTGTTAGGCCCTCAGAATGTGGCTTTTGCAATTTGTTGAAGAGAATTTTCTTTAGTGATTTGTATTATCGTTCCATAAATATTCAACATTCTTTCTGATTTTTCCGCTTCTGTGAGCCAGTTTTCCTGTTACAATAATATGTTCATATTTCTTGAGCTCTGTAATGGCAAACTTGGTTGGATGCTGTATGTTATTTCATTATCTAATTTTTTGTATAGTGGTCATTAAGTTGATAAAGTGAACCATAGCAAAGTCCTTTTAGGTTGAGGAAATTTTTTCACTGGCGCTGGTTTGCTAGGTTTTTGCTGCCTACTTTGTGGAGTACATTTAATGGTCTTTCATTCAATGTACTGTTATCGGTTCTTATCTAATTTACATTGTTTGAGTGAACATTATATTCAGGCCCCTGAAGAAAGTGAAAACAAGTTCTGAACAGTCATCTAAGCAAAAAAAGTTGGATATTTCGCCAAAGAAGTGAGTGAATTTGTACGAGCAAACAATTTCTTCTGTTCTTCCTTTTGATTTCTAACAGTTCAATATATGATTGATAGGAGTGGAAGGGCTTCCTCAGGCAAATCCAAAGTTACAGACTCAAAGTCTAGTCGTAAATCCAAGGATGAAATTAAAGTTGATGGCAAATCTAAAGACGGTTCCAAGACTAGTACTAAATCTGAAAATGACTATGTAAGCAAAACTAAAGATCATACCTCGAAAAGCAGTAGTAAATCAGTTGATGTTGCTTCAAAATCGGCTAGCAAATCCAAGCACGATTCCATTGAGACGCCGAAAACTTCCTCCAAGTCAAAGCAAGAGATACTGGAAACTTCCTCCAAGTCAAAGCAAGAGATGTCAAAGACTAGCAAGTCGAAGCAAGAAACGCGAAAGATATCGCTCAATGCAAAGGGTAAATCACCTAAAACTGTTACTAAATCTAATGCTAATGGGACTGGCAAGTCCAAGGCTAGTTCAACAAAGGTGAAAGAAGATGAGGATGTGAAGGACTCGACTGATTCGACTAAACTGTCTGAAAGTACAAAGATTAAGTCATCAAGTCCAGCCAAGTTACTGGAAAGCGAGGCAAAATCGGGGAAAAAGCGACGGAGAGTATCTAGAAGTTGAAAGTTTTCTCTCAATAGTCTTAAAGCCTTTTTTTTTGTTCCGAAATATCATATTGGAACCTTGCATGCATTTGTTACAGCTCTCTTTCATGTCCAAAGCGCTGCATTGACAGTAAGCCATGCATTTGGTTTTTGTCATGATCTTCCAGACAAATTCCTGCGCATGGCCTGCATTTTTACATTCAGAGTTAGTCTAATTTATATTGGTTGTAGGTTTAGGATTTAAGTTTTGTTTCTAAGTCGGGATTTATTATGTCTAAGCTACAGTAGAATATACATTGGGTTAGCTTAGTTAAAGAAATTGCTTTAAATAGATAATGTAATAGATTCAGAAACTTGTAGTCAGCAAGGCATTTATTCTGATCATCATCGCCCAATTGCATTGTCTACCACAGGAAATAATTTTCTTTTTCTTTTTTCCCCACACAAAAGATGGTTTTGTTTGCCCTAGTGAGAAGTATGCACAAAAGCATTTTCCCACATGGGAGCAGTAGGCCAAATGACGAAGTATGAAGTACTAGTTTTTTGATTGAATCATGCGTTGGAGCCTAATGCTTTTGCTGCATGGATGAGAATCTTGTTGCTCAGAATGAAACAAGTTTTGGACCAAATGGCTTAATCATCGCTGTATTTGTGGTATTTTAATTTACACAATTTTGGTCACAGAGATGACTGACGTTTATGATGAAGAGAACTTATATATTTGTATTGGAGTTCTTTATATGGTTGGTATTTGTCAGCAAGATAACCCACGTATGTTCCTCTTATGTCTCGCTTGCAACTGGGCTGATGTTAATGCAGCGTATACCGAGATGTTTGTGCTGTAGTGTTATACATTGAGATATACAGTAGTAATTCCCGGCCGTTGCTATTTCTTCTCATTATAGACGATATAATGGAAACTAAAGGCCTTGGAATAGTTTTCCCGTTTGTAGTCTTGTAGGTAATTGAAAAGCTTGAGCTAAATATAGGAAAAAACTGGTGTAAGCCAATGCCACAAGTAATAATAAATAATATAAAAGAGTCCAAAATACTTTAGGAAAATTGGCATAAATGAACATAATTTGACACAATCTTGAAAATAATTTGGTAAAAAAAATGTATTTAAATTTCATCAAATTTTTTTAAAAAATTTTTTAAATGTAACAAATGAGATTTATATCTTTTATATATATATATATATATATATATATTAACTCAATTGTAGGTTCAACTAAATACCGGCATATTATATGAGTATCTGATCTTTTTTTTTTGTTTTATACGTAGTCAAAAATTAAAATGTTGAAAGAAATCAATATGTGTAGTAGATGGTGTATAATGGTTTAAATGTAAGAAAAATGACAATGGGATTTAGATGTGATATGATAATTTAAATATACGAAATATGATAACAAGATTTATATGTTTTTGATGAGTCAATTTTTAACTTGAAATAGTTTGTTGGATAAGAATGAATAGTAACAAAATTTGTTATCGAGTGAAGTGATCTCTGTTATCAAGAGTGATTAATTTTGATAGCAGAGAAATTAAATTTGAGATTGATTTCAAGAGTATAAAAAATAACTATTTCGATAGTGATATTTAGATGTAGAATACAATTGATTTTGAGAGTCAAAATTAGTATAAAAAATAACTATTTCGATAATGATATCTAGATGTAGAATACAATTGATTTTGAGAGTCAAAACTTAAACTCGAGTGTGAGAATTTTAATCAATTTTGGCTGTGAGCGTAGATTAACTTGGAGAATATAAATGTTAAATTCAAGAATGATAATTAAATTGATTTCAAGAGTATCAAGTATTAAATTTGAGAGTGTTGATTTAAATAATTTTGATAATAATAATGTCGTTAGTTCACTTCAAAGGTAAAATAATAAAATTTAAAGATAAGAATTCCGTATTTTTGAGAGTGAGAATACACTAATTTAGAGAGAGATAATTTAACGAAATTCGAGAGTTTATTTAGTTATTTATTATAGCGTGTATATATGTATGCATATACATACATATCTTCTTTTCTTTATATATATATATATATATATATATATATATTCAACACTCTTTAACACATCTATTTTGTTTTTTGTTTGTTTTATAAGTTTATACAATATTTATAAGGGAATGGGATTATATTTTATAATATAACAGAGTTTTTTTTAAGTGATTAATATTTGATAAAGCTTGAAATCCAACTTTTAAGAAAATACTAAAAATAGGGGAATCAAAAGATGAACCAATGAATGAGCTCATTGAGATGGAGTCAAATGACGAATAAGGAACAAATGATCATTATTATAAAGGAGTTAGTATTATAAATGCCCTTTTTGGTGTCATGGTATTTGCAACATTAGTTTCTTTGCGATAATTATTCCCTTTTACTTAATAGTGGATCAATTAACTTTTACTTAAGGGTAATATTTAATTGATTTATTGATACAACAATGATGCAAAAAAGTAAGAGTTGATAATTATTGCAAAGAAGTCAACACTATAATACCATGAGATAAGAAGGACATTTGCTTTGTTGGCTCTTTTGCAACAATTATCAGTTACTCCTTCTTTGTTATTTTTGAATTCATCTCAATGAACTTATTTATTCAGTTCATTTTCTATTTTCATCATGTTCGGTGTCTTCTTAGACGTTGAATTTTCTCTCTCGAGTATGGGTCACTTAAAAAAATATGTGTTGTGCCAATTAAAAATGGGTCATGTATAAAATTGAGCTTAAACATTAACATATCATCGAATTGTGATTTTGAATAAGTAATATTAAATTTGTAATCATGGAACTAGCAATTATATTATAATAATATAATTTTTTCTACTAAAGTTTGAAATAATGATGGTAATATTGTTTTTTTGCTTAAATTCGAAAGTATAATGATAAATTTTTTTTGTTGTTCTAATTATGGTTTGATCTTGTAAATGGTACATTTGTTTATCAAGTAGAATATGATATATATGATCTGGTTTGATCCTATATTTATGGTGTATTCGTTTATTAAGTATTATTGCTGTTAATGAGTTGCTAATTCTAAAACATCACTCTCAAAATTAGTTTGAGATAGATATAGATATGTATGCGAACTAAATTAATTTTGAGATTGATCATTAAACTAATGTTGAAAGTGATAAGTGTTAAATTTAAGAGTGATCATTAAATTAATTTCGAAAAAGAAAAGTGTTAAATTCGAGAGTCACTAATTTTGAGAATGACTCGAAAGTGTAAAAGTACTTGTTAAATTCGAAAGTAAGAATGGAAATTAATTTCGAGAATAACAAGAGTTGAAAGGCTCGAAATAACAACTTTCAAGTGAAAATCAAATTATTTTTGAGAGTGAGCATTAAAAGTTTTTCCAATGCGATAATATATCTAATTTTAAGAGTATGGTTTAAAT
>JAVXUL010000019.1:12226429-12252389 GCA_035590515.1 Trichilia minutiflora
CTAAGTAAACAAGGGACATGTTTGTTTGGACTTAATTAAATAATACAAGAAAAAGACTTAAATTGGTATTTGACAAATAAGGCCCTTACTTTATTAAAATAACTAATCTAATACTGAAAACCAAACAAGGCCCTTCCCTCCTTGGATATGGTTATACACATGGGCTTATCTCTAATGGGCTTCTTGATTGTTTCTTTAATTATCATACACCAAACACAAGTGTATAGGCTATCCATTAAAGTTCCTTGGCTCCATTGGCTTATTCTTCTCTTCCTTAGCCATTTCTTAATGCATTTCTTTAATGTAAACTTTTGCCAAATTTCCAAAACTAGCTTGTAGCTTCCTTCCTTTTGATCGTGTGACTGGACCTTCTGGCATGCACACATCTCTATTACCATAATGTCCAACTTGTCCTCCTTAATCCATATCAGAGGGGTTCTCCATCAAGGAAGGGGCTAGAACTTCCTCTTCAGAGTCATGACCTTCAGATCTTAATTCTGGAATTTGATATTTCAGCTCTCAATACCATCCTCCCGTCGTTTTCTTCTCCTTCACTGTGGGTAAAAATCTTCTTCTTCTTACATTCCACTCCGGTTGGATTTACCGGAAGTCATCACACATCTCCTCATCGTATTTAACTTTGGCATCGGAGTTTTTCTGCTGGGACCCCCACCCGGCGTGACTCCTAATGTGATTTTTTTTACAGTTTTAGTAGGTGAAGCTTCGTTAGAATCGATCAAATATCCAACGATTTTTTGGTAGAAGACTTATCGTCTGATAGTAATCACATTACCCTCACACCTCACCAGCTGAGTCATTCTTAGTTAGCTGTGAGGAGGGTTCACGGATAATTTTTGCACCAATAATTTAAAACATGTATTATGTATCTATTATATATAATATATATTTTAAGCATATACAATTTATATAATGTATATAAAAATTATATTGTATTTTTTTAGTTTATAATATATATTTTTTAATTTTAATAATTTATTAGTAATTAAAATTTATTTTTATATTATTTTTACATTCAAAATAATTAATTTACATAACAAACTACCTTATATAATATTGCATAATTACAAAATTGCAACCAAACACGATTATATAATTACACGATCGTATAATTAACAATTTGTCAATTTCACAATTACAAAGAAACAAGTCCTAAAAAAGTGAAAATGATTCTATTCATTATTTTGAAATCGAAAGTAAGGACAAGGATATTTATTCTCTTTTAATGTTAGCACTTTAAAAAATATTAAATTGTTAATTCATTGGTGTATAAAAATTGCCGTAATGTAATAAATTTTAAAAATTTTCTTCACTAAATCTATAATTTAACTTTAAAAATTTTGAACATTCACATCTAACTAAAATTTTTCTATAAATAATTACATATAATATCTCATGATTTCATTTAATGACTTTTGTAAGTTCTTTAATTTGATTGTAATTCCTAATCTCATAATTTTTTTTATTAACATATACATAATATTATTTTATTAAATTAATTTAATTAATTCTAAACTCTTATCTTTGTTCTTTTACACTCTTATCAATCACACAAGTTATATCATTTAATGTATATTAAATAATATTAAGAATTTTGATTCATTATTTTTAGTTGTGTTTAAATGATAATGCACATTTCATCAACTAGATGATAAATTTTAAAATTTTATCACGGTTATTTATTCTATTTTATTATTTAATTAATAAAGATTATATTATTATTTAAAATATAAATTTAAATATAACTTGAAATACTAATATTATTCAATGTATAATATTCAACTCTAACAAATTTTAACCCTAACTTACATAAATTGGATATGATTGATGATTTGTATATTAAATATATTTTAGTTGTAGCTCTGATTTATAGAGTTTTACATATGATAAAAAAAATTTAGTTTATAATTTTAAATTTGTTTAATATAATTTTTAATTTTTTTGCTATATTTTTTAGTTTGTCAATTATATTAAAAACAATTTAGAAAATAAAACAACAACAAAAAAGAAAAAATAAATAAAACCGTTAAATTTAAGGGAGGTGTGTTCCATAAAACTTAAATACATTCTTCACCCAAGAAAACCTTAGGCCTAAAACGTCCACCGCCCGTGTTGTAGTACAATCCAACTTCAACTTATCAACATGTTCGTATAGTACACTTATCCTAAACCGCCAATGGAATATTGACACGTCACCTCTTTATCCGCTATCAGATAAAAGTTTTAAGCCCCGAAACAGTACCTTTTGATTTTCTATTGTTCACTTTCCGGAGACGCACAGATGTAATAGGATTGGTGGTTGTAGAATTGAAAGTGAAAGCGATTGTAGAGAATTAAGTGCAATGAAAAAGGCAAGGGTGTCCCCCTGAATGACGCAGCTAATGACCCAATTTCCAAGAAGACAGCAGACAGACGAGAGGCCTCTTATAACCCACCACCCATTATTAGAATCCGACGGCAAAGAGTAAGGTGTGAGGGCAGTCAAATCAACGGCCATAAATCAATCAGATATCAACAGGTCCACAATACTCAACATCCTACCCTACTTTCCGACGTACAGTACATTCTTTTTCTCTATCTAATTCTTCTGGAGTTTTTTCTTTTTTCAAAAGGTAATTCTTCTGAAATTAAAAAATTGTATCACAAGAATAAAAAATTCAACAATAGGTATGAATAAAGTGGAGGGGTCTACGGTACATTTTAAATGTACCGTAGTTTTGCCCTTGAAAGTAACACATACCCTCGAAAAATCTGATCCAACCAATCATCTCCCTACACCATTTTCTTCCTTTTTCATAATTTCTATTGCTTTTCTCGAAAATGCACCCTAAAACTACACCGAAAATGCGCCCTAATACTACACGCGCTGTAACTCTTTCTCTATATAAGACCTTATTCATTCACACAGCAAAACAAAGCAAAGCAATCTGAGGTTAAGCATATGGCAGTGAAGGGAACTACTCTCATTTATACAATAACATCTCCATCTATGGTCTGTGTTTGTGTTGTGTCTGGTTTCTTTTTCTTTACTGCTGTTTCTTCCTTTTCGCTTGCTTTTATTAGTTGTTGTTGCTTGCAGTCGTTTTCGTCCATTTGTATTTGGTCGCCGTCGACACACACTGTTCGATTTGTTCAGTAAACGCAAGGACACTTTGGTACATGTCACCGACACCTGTAATACGAAAGACTAAATTATGGCCAATAATATTGAATTGAATGAGAACGAGAGAGAGATAGAAGGGGACAGTTTCTTTTTCTTTTTCATTTTCATTTATATTTTATTTTTTCTGGGTGTTGTTGTTCTTGGTGGTTGAAAAAAAAGAAAAAAATAAACCCTAAAATCAAAAATCGTCCCGTAAAGTCATACCGAAAAGAGTTAGATTTTTTTTTGGTGGCTTTTGGCTTTTTTCGTTTAATGGGTGTCACTATGTTTTCAGATCTGACTCATGCTTGACTATAGCCTCATCTACTCTTTTTCTGCAGTGTGCCGCAGTGTTTTTCCGTGTTTTTTGCTATATATATGGAAACCACTTATCTCCTCTTTTTATGTTAATTAATTCATTATATTTTGCTTCTTCTTATCCCATTCTTGGAACATAGAAATTGACAGAAGAGAGTGAGCACACAAAGGCACTTGGTATAACTGTGTACTGTTTCTTTTGCGTGCTCACTTCTCTTTCTGTCAGCTTCCAGTGCCGGAATCTGGTCTTTCTCCGATCAGTTCTCTGCCTGTTTTTCGTTCCAGATTCATCTCTTTACTTTCCCTTTTCACTTCTTAGGAGTTGAAGAAGGAAGACAAAACACATTAAATTGAACGCTGATGACAACAACTCAAAGTGTGTATGTTCTATACTTCTTTTCTTTTTGTCTTTATTCGTTTGAATTTGATTAATTTATGCGTTCTATAATATTTAATTATGTTAAATAGCTTGAAAGCGTGACTTTTGATGATATTCTGCTGTGAAGGTACGCCTGATTTAGTGATTACTGTGCGGATTTAGCGGCAAATTACCTGTGCTTAGCATGGGACCATTCACGTTAACTAGTATGGTCCTCACTTAACCTCATGTAGCTCTTTGCAGGTAGCTATTATCATCTTATGCGTTTTCCTTTTATCTTTTTCTTGCGCATGCGATGATGCCAACTCGGGAGTTGAATCTGATTGTAATTTGTTTTCATCTGAATCTAAACAAAAATCTCCTTACAAATGGAATGTTTTCTTAAATGGGTCTATAAACCCTAATACAATTGCACTCTTAAAGGGATTTAGTTTTTTCGGTTTTGATTGCGATCCGAATTCGATCGCTTACAGATGAACTAGAGAGAATCTCTGACTTCAGTCGATTTGTTTTCTTTTGACATATTTGCTTCTCTTTTTATGATGTGATCTAGTGTGATGTACGGTGATTATGATTTAAAATGCATTGAGAGTCGTGTACCTATTTTGTGGAATTCCTTCAATTCATTCCTCTTTCTACTGTAGCTGACATAACTCCTGGTTCAGAGCTCTACTCTTTACATGCTATGACAGCCTAATCGTTTTATAGATTTGTTGGATTCTTTCAAATCCAAAATTATTTGCTATGACAGCCTAATCGTTTTACATATTTGTCGGATTCTCACAAATCCAAAATTATTTGTCCTATATGGAATTGTATGCAAGGTACACAGTGAAGAATCAACTATGAGTCCGCATGAATTGTCATTTGAACAAAAATTGTATGTGTTTATCAAGCTTGAACTTCCACATCACAGTTTCCTCCCAGTCAATTTTACTCATGGAAATCAGATAACATGGGCAATATTGTTTTCCTTTGTATTTTGTCTAGATTTTATCCTTTATAATGACATTATATATAAGGTCTTTGTTAAGAATATATGATTATGATCATAGCTGATATTTCCTATATTTACTTTATGTGGAAAATTAATTTAATTGTTCTGTTATGACTTCATTTCTGATGTTTATTAGTGTCTTCAATAATTTTTGATAACATTATGGAATTGCTGATGGAACGCCGAATTATTCAATTTTCTTGGTATGGTTTCTATTCTCAAATTGATTGAATACGTGTTATTCATATGTTATTTTGTTTGAATTGACATTTATGGTTATGGAATTGCTGATGGAACGCCCAATTATTCAATTTTTTTGGTATGGTTTCTATTCTCAAATTGATTGAATATACATGATTCATATGTTATTTTGTTTAAAATGACGTTTATGGTATGTACTAGCAGTTTGTTCATCAAATGGCATTCTAGTGACGAAAATTTGTGTAACAAGATTTTATCATGTTATTTTATGGTTATGTACATCTTTTCAGTTCTTTTGATTTTGAAGTTAGTCATATATATATATATATATATATATATATATTTCTTTAAGTTGTATTCTCTTAACAATGAATCTTCATAAGAGCTGCTATTAGCATACAACAGCATGTTTGCTATCGCTGCTTCCATTGGTTTTGAAAGTAAAATTGTAAAATGTGTTTGATAACACTAATTTTTAATAGAACCCACCCATTTTTTTACTAATATATTAATATTTTAGCTTTCATTGTACAACAATTATAGAGCAACAATAGTCGTGTAGCCACAATACCAAAGAGGTCCATCAAATTTTATCAACTGTAAAGAAAATGGACTTTTAAATTTAAAAGAAAAAAAAGAAAGAAAACTGACTTAGGCTTTGTTTGATATTATGATGTGAGAGTATCATTTAAAACCTGAAGTTATCAAATACTTTTTTGGCTTTACTTTCAAAGCATAGCAGAAGCACTATAATTCCAAACAAAACCTTACCTTATTTTTTAATTTGGGTTTTCACTCGCTGTACATTTTTGCTAATTGTTTTTCTTGATGAATTCAGGATTTACAAGCATTTGATGTAGAGACAACATCAACGAACTAACTCCTCAACCTTGTTGATTTGAACCAACACCTTATCTAGGAGGTACATTACTCTCACACTGCTTTATATGATCGAATTGTTTTTTGGTGCTAGGAACTCCAGCAATCTTATTTCCGCCTATTTGAATGTAATTTATTTAACATTTTTTCTTTATCTGTTTTTATTTTTAAATCTTGTTACACTTATATATATTGGAGTTCATTCAGTCATTAATTACCTAAAAAAATCTTAGAATATTATCAGTTGTGTACAAAATGATTCGGAGTTAAGTTTTCACAGGCCCCATTTCGGATTGTGGTTATTAGATATATTTTAAAATAAAGGTTAATGCTTGGATCATCTATAAAAAATATTAGGTTGTGAAAAAAAAATTTTAACAGAACGAAGGGGAAAAAATGCTATTGTTTATGCTGCTTTGAACTATTTTTTGTTTTTGAGAAGTCTGGCTTGGGCTATAAACACTTGTAATTTATTTTAGGTTATTCAGGCATGGGCACTCTCATTTTAGGGGAAAAATTAGAGTACAGTATGATGATTGATACTGCCTACCCGTACCACATACTCAGATGTGGAAAATATAGTTTTCATTCCTTTCTAATAACTTTGGCATATTCCAAACAACCATTTTTTAATTGCATTTTCCATTTAATAATTATCCAAATTTGAATCAAATGATTATCAATATGGGAATCTTTGAAAATGTTGTTTAATTACCTACAAAGCGCAAACATGGGCACAAATTATTAATTTTAAGAATTCAAAGTTTGTGTGTTATTTCTTTTGGTGCTTAACGATCATTAAGTTGGAATGGTTATGCTGATATATATTAAAAATAAAAGCTTTCTTTTTCTTATAATAATTAAACTTCTTATTGTCGTAGGCTTTAGAAAGTAATATTTTAACTTTGGCATCAAGCTAAAACATAAGAGTAATTCATTGTCTTTGATCAACCAATTCATGAGAATAGGCATAGAACTAAAATTTTTACTGGTTTTTCTGAATATGTTATTTGTACTTATAGGTCCTAAAATTATAAATCAAAAGGTTGATAATGAAACAATTTCGGATTGTGATTGAAAATCTCTACACTAATTTTTATATCCCTTGTTTGTGGCTTTTATATCCCTTGTTTGTGGCAGCAATCAAATGTATAGCACAAAATCATTTTGACGTAAGAGACAATTTGGAACTTTTTGTTGTAGTATGTCCCAGTAAAATTTCCTTCTAATTATTAGTTTAATGTGTTATTAGTGTGGGAAAAGTGAGAGAATTTTATATTTTTTGATGATTTATAAGAGTCACTAATGGGTTATTTAGACACAATTTTAAGGAGAAAAAATGGATTATATATATAAAAAAGACAACTATATATTTGGAGAATATTCTTGACTTTCTACCACCTTGATCCCTAAACTTTAGGAATAAGATATTAATAAGATTCTTAATTTTAGAGAGCATTAATCAAAGAGAAAAAATTAGTATTTTTCGACACTTCCCTTTAAGTTGGTGAATAGTTATCATCCATTTGTAGCTTAGTAATGATTTCTTAAAATGTAAAACTATTAAGTCTTTTTGTAAAAACATTTGCTAGTTAACCTCTCATAGGAACATAGGGTATGCAAATCAATCCACCCTTTAACGTCTCCTTGATAAAGTGCCTGTCAATCTCGATGTATTTAGTTCAATCATGTTATACTGAATTATGTGTAATGCTAATTGTTTATTTATTGTTATAATAGAGTCTCATTAGTCCACTTCATTTTACCTTCAAATTCTTTAATATAATCTTCAGTCATAATAACTCACAGATACCTTATGTCATTATTTTAAACTCAACTTTTGCACTTGATTGGGCTACAACATTTTATTTTTTAAGTCATTAAGTCACTAAATTACCTCTAATAAATGTACAATAACTTGAAATAGACCTTTGATCTATAGGAGATCAAACATAATTTGCATCTATGTATACTTTAAGAACAAGCTCGGAGTTCTTCTTGAACATTATCCCCTTCTCAAGATTAGCTTTTAGATAATAATGTACTCGGTAAATAGCTTGAAGGTGAATCTTCTTATGATTATGCATTAATTGACTGATGATACTAACAGAGTATGCTATATTTGGTCAAGTATAGGTAAGATAGATGAGTTTTTCAACTAATTTTTGATACATCTCCCTATCTATTGTTGGTTCCTCAATAGCCTTTCCAAGTTTATGATTTGGCTCTATAAGTGCTTTAAGTGGTTTGCTTGCGAGGATTCTTGTTTCTTGGAGAGGTCTGTGATATAGTTTTGCTGTGAAATGAAAATCTCGTCTGGAATGAACAACCTCAATCCTAAGAAAATATTTTAACCTCCCTAAATTATTAATTTTGAATTCTTTGTCTAAGTATTATTACAAGACTTGCTTCTCTATCTCATCATTTTCAATCATAATAATGTTATTCATATAGACTATCAAGGTTGTGACTCTCCTTATAGCCAAGTGTTTGTTGAAAAAAGTGTGATCTCCCTAACTTTACTTATACCCCCTAGTTAACATCATCTTGATAACCTCCTTAACTAGGCACGAGGTGACTGTTTCAATTTATATAAAGCCTTCCTCAATTTGCATTCCTTATTCCTTTCAACTCTTTCAAACCCGAGTAGGATGCTCATATAGATTTCTTCTTTCAAGTTTCCATGAAGGAAGGTATTCTTCACATCATATTGTTATAAATCCCAACTACCAACTAAATTGGTTGCTAAAGATAACAAGATTCTCGTGGTGTTCATTTTTATAACCGAAGTAAAAGTCTTTTGATAGTCAACTCCATACATCTGAGTGTACCTCTTAGCAACTAGCCTTGTTTTGTAGCTTTCTAATGATCCATCAGCCTTAAACTTCAAGAAAAAAAATTCATTTACATCTTCCTCTCTTTTTATCTTTTGGTATATTAACTAATTCCCATGTCTCGCTCTTTTTTAATCAATCCACTTCAATTCTCATGGCTTTCCTCCATTCTTCTTTAGATAATGCTTTAGATAGTGTTTGAAATAGTAATTTTTGTATAAACTTGTAAGAAAGCACTTATGAGATAGTGAGAACTTTTTGAAAAATACAAAATGAGATAGAAGGTATAATGGTCTTTTGTTACACTCTTTTGTTTCTTTTCTGACCGCTATAGATAAATCTTGGTTATTTATTTGAGATTCAGGGAGTTAATGTTCTACAAGTAAAGGTAGAGTAGGTTCAGATATTATTATCTTATTTCTAGAAATCAAGTCAAAAATTTAGACTTGTGTTGGATCAAAAATTAGAACTTGTTTTCTTGAATACACTTTTTCTTTGCCATATCGTATATAATCAAGAATCTTATTCTCTTATATAGTAGACAAAATAGGAGATGCAAGTAATATAACAAGAGACACGGGTGAAGACAATGAATGGGACAAAGATGAAGGCGGTAGATTGAGTTTGAATAGAAAAAGATTCTTATCTTCTATGATAGAAGACTCCCATTAAAGATAACATTCGATGAAGGATGGCTTTCTTTTTGCAAATGTGATATCAGCTGATACATAAAGCTTTCTGATGAGTGGACGAAAATATTTGTAACCTTTTTGTATAGACAAATATCCTACAAAAACACATTTAATAGTTATAGAATCCAATTTTCCCCGATTATGAAAATAAACAAATGAAGTGCACTAAAAAATTCTAGGTGTTAGATTATTTATGGCACTAATGTCAGAATAGAACTTAGAAAGAATTTTTTTCGGACTTTTTGATCCTAAAACCCTTGAAGGAATTCTATTTATGATATATATAGAAGTGAGAACTGCCTCCCGTTAATATTGTTTTGGTATATTTTGATGAAATAAGAGTGCTCAAGCGGTGTTTAGGAGTTGATTATTTTTTCTTTCAACTATCCCATTTTATTATGAGATTTTAATACATGATAACTCATAAATAATTCCCTCTTTTTGGAAGAAAGCAGACAAAACTTGATTGAAGTAGTCATTTGCATTGTTAGACCTAAACCTTTTTATTGGTATCAAATTGATTTTAAATCATCAAATGAAAGTTGGGAAAGACATTACTTACATCTGATTTGTTTTTTAGTAAGAAAATCCAAGAGACTCTAGTGCAATCATTAATGAAAGACACAAATAAAAAAGGATAAACGAGTGTGTTTTACATACTCACAAATGTCACAATGAAATGTACTAATATTTAATCCCTTAAATAAAGATAAAAATAACCTTTAAAACTAAAAAAGAAGGATGTTTGAGATAAAAATAGTGCAACCAAATGAAATCTCTTTTAGAAGAAGAAAGAAATAAAGAGAATAAATTCGTCTAGATTATACTCAAAAAGTTTGGTGTCTTAATGTTTAAACTCCATCTTTTTCTCTAGCATGTACAATCTTCCTCCCCAATTTTTGATCCTGAAATTCACAATAAGATGGGTAAAATATAATATAGTAAAGTATGTCTTTTGTAAGCTTTTGAATAGACATAAGATTGGTGGATAATTTAAGAACATGTAAAATATTTTCAAGAACAAGATTAGGTGTAATGTGGACATCCCCGACACTGACTACTATGATAGTGGTTCTATCGACAATAATGATTTTTTTATTACTTGGACATGAGGTGTAAGTGCTAAACTGATTTGAGGTATGTGTCATATGGTCTATGGCTCCTGAGTCTATAATCCATAAATTTTCAAATAATTTATTAGAGATATTTAATTCACAAGAGAATAAGGGTTTACCTGAAAGAGCTAAAGAATACATGCTATCAAAAGTTTTCTCAAGAGTTTCCAGTAGATTCTTTACCTTTTTTATTTCTTCACTATTGAACCCTCCATGTTCTTGTGTCTAATCTTGATCTGGTTGTAAGCTCACATAAGCTTGACCTTGTTGTTGTTGCTACTGATCCCCACTCACGACTTGTGTTTTATATAATTTTTAGAAGCGATCTTTTGTATGCCTTGGCTTTTAAGTAGGTACATCAAAGATTATCTCTATTTGCTCTCTATGACAGTCTTTTCATACTTCGTTTTTTACTACTATTCCAAAGTGAAACCCTGTTGTTTGTTATCAAAGATTATAAGTGTAGAGCTATCAGTTGGTTAAGGGTCAAATATAACTTTACTACGCTTTCTTTAGTTCAAATCAATGAAATTGTCTCATTAAGAGATGGTATCTTCGTCTTTGTCTAGAATCTGAATTCTCACCTGATTGAACTCGGAATTTAGACCTACAAGAAAATTATAAACACAATCTCTTTCTATGAAATTTTTTATTGCTCCTACACATTCACTGCATTTCAAATCGATCACCTGATAATAATCTAGCTCTTGCCACTAGTTTTAAAGAAGATTAGCATATTCAGTCATAGTTTTACTTTCTTATTTTGTGGATGTTGTCTTGGTCTTTATTTCGTATATCAATGTTGCCTTATAGACTTTAGAATATGTTTAATTTAGTACATCCCAAATTAGCTTTATTGTTGGTAACAAACATATGTTAGTGATTTCAGATGTCATAGAATTCTATAATCTGGACATCATCATAGAATCTCCCTCATCCCATACTTCAAAACTTACTTCACCTTTCTTAGGTACAATTCTTAATAAATGGCTTAATTTTTCTTTTTCTTTCAAAAGGATCTGAACTAATTAAGACCATTTAAGATAATTTCTACCATTTAGTTGATAGGCTACTTGAATATTTTGTAGTTTGCTTGTAGAGCGCTGAACCTATTCTTCCTTTACGTTGTTGAAATAGAGTAAAAGAGTTAATTTCTCACTTTTTTTTTTTGAGAATTGACTATGAAAGCTTCAATGAAGACGATTGACAATGAAGGTCAATGAAATTTTTAGAATTTGGCAACATAGGCTAAGGGAGCTTCACAACAATAAAGGCTGAAAGAAAAAAACAATTCTAAGAGAAGACTTTGATACCATGTGGGAATTGTATATTTCTTAATGATTTACAAGAATCACTGATAGGCTATTTATACACAATTTTAAGGGAAAAAATAGTAACTACATATTAGGAGAATATTATTGATTCCCTATCACTCTAATCCCTAAACTTTAGGAATCAAATATTAACAAGATTCTTAATTTTAGAAAGCACTAATCAAGAAGAAAAATTAATGTTTTCGACAATTAGAATTATGGTTAAAGTGTTGAAACCCCTTAAAATTATTTTTTTTTAGTGTTTAATATCTCTCAATTGAATTCCAAAGAAATAAATTTTGCTTTGACGTTGACATTAAAGATACAAAATTCCAAATATTTTTGTGGTAGAAGTGTGCAGTCTAAAGCTTTCATTTTGAAATTGAAATCTATACATGTGAAATGAAAATTTTTGTGTGTTCTAGTTGTATCTCTTAATTCCCAACTGTAATTTGAATGTTCAAGACAAATTGCAAAAGAGACAATATAATTATTGCAATGGGTAGCTTACATTAACACTTAGCTAAAATGTTTTAAATATTATTTTTAACCGAACGTAGAAGCTCCCCAAACCTTTATCAAGGTGCAAAATTTTCATCTTTTTTAAGTGTTGCTTAATGAAGCATGCTATCAGTTTAAATTTCCTATCTGATATGGCATATGTGAGTACGGTTGTAGTGTAGGGCATCAAGATGATAATTGATTGCTACATATCTTCAATTTTTTTAAAAAATTGTTTCATTTTTAAAGCTTAGATTTTTGCTCTATCATTTCCATCAAAATTACAACTTGTTTTTCATTTACTTATCAACTTTTAAAGTATAAGTTAACTTAAAATAGGATAGAATTGACTGATTTTCCAGTCTATCCTCATGTCCGTATTTGTAGTTCTATGTCAAGCTTCAATGCAGTATGCAAGAACTTTTACAAATATGCAGCGTGAACATCAGTGGCAGCAATCAAATTTGTAGTATGAAATCCTTTTTACATATGATAGACAATCTGAAACTTTTCCTTCCAGTGTTTCCAAGCAGATTTTCCTTTTAACTGTCGGTTTTAATTTGCTTTTAGGACCCCAAAAGTTAAAGTTGCATTTTTGGAAATTTTTTAAAGGACTTTTTTAGAGTGTTTAATCCAACTTATTATGGATCTTCTTGTTAAACATGGAGCGAACTAAATTTTGCTTTGATGTTTGACATGAAAGGTACAGAATTCCTAAGAGTTTGACTCCTCAAAGCTTTCTTCTCGAATTCAGCTTAATACATGTTAAATGAATTTTTGAATTTTTATTAGTTTGTATGCTCTAAAATTCGCAATTATAATTTAAAAGTTAGAGACGAACTGCAGAAAAAACAATATAGTTAATTGTGGCAATATTATGTATACTTTGTTTTCAATTATGATTTACATTTAACCATCAAACACTACCCACTAAAAGTTAAAATTATAACTTTTATGGCGGGGCAAATGCTACCTCAAATCTTTATAAATGTGAAAGATTTTCATCCTTTTACATATTGCTTAATAAGAGCCTGCTAATTCAATTTTCCTTATCTGAAGAGGCATATGTGAGTACTACTGTTGAAGTGTAGGGCATCAAGATGTTGATTTTTTGCTACATGTCTTCAAACTTGAAAACAAATGTTTTATTTTCAAGCTTGGAGTTCTTCTGTAGCATTTTCAATCAAAATTACAGATAACTTTTCATTTAATCATCTGAATTATGCAAGCTGATGAAGAAATGAACTAAGACATTGGCCTTTTTCCAGGTTAAATAGCTGGTGCAGCATGAACTTTAAATTGTAGGGGACAATTGGCTTTTATCCAGTTCATCCCAATGTCTGCTCTCATAGTCCTCTTTTTTTTAAACATGCTGTTATAGTTTCTAAGCTTCAATGAACTACGTAAGGACGTTTCAAATATGAAGCATGACTCCATATTAATTGTCAGTCAGTGTAATTAGTTTAAGGGGATTTATGAGAAGTTTAGATCTACGATGATAATTGATACAAGTAGATATTTGTTTTGCTTATCTGAAAGCTTTTTAATGTTCATATTTATCTCTTCTCTCTGCAGGTCCAGGTTTGCTGAGATCATACATCCACATGCAAGTGGAAAACGTGGTTTAGATGGGTATTGAGATTTAAAGATTTTATAGTGGTTAATATCCTTGGAACAGTTGTATGACTGATGAACTAAGTAATATCTTTTTAGTGTTGTTGTTATGGATAATATAATTTATTGGTTATGAATGTTCTTTATAAACAACTTGCATGGAGAGAGAGAGAGAGAGAGAGAGCTGGTCAATCGACAGGGTTCAAAGGATTGCTGTTCGGTTTAAAAATAAAAAAGAAAGGATTGCTGTCGTTTTCGGTCACTGGGTATTAAGAAGATTGCTCATTTTAACTGCAGTATAATTTCTCTATTAGGTGAGTCTTGAATTTTTACACTTGCAGTACTGTATAGTTAATATATACAACTGTGGTGTTGCATCATAATTGATTGTCTCTCAGTTTATCATTGGGTTTTCTAAATCATTTATTTGGTGTAGGTTTAGAGTGAACAAGGTTGCAGGTTCGAAATCTGAGTATTTGTTGCATTTTGATGTCTAGAGAAAAGGTTTTCTCAGATCTCGATTGGTCGATGTCAAAATTTCAGGTGATCTAATAGGTTCTTACTGGATAATCCTCCTGGATTAATTTCCGTACGGTTAGGGCTAGGGTTTTGTTCTTGTTTTCCCCAGAGCATAAAATTTCAATTTCCAAATTTTTGCATACTGCCCTTCCTTTGAAAAGAAATATATTGATATTCTTGAAGGGTGTTGGAATTTCCAACATTGTGATTAATAGTGTTCGACTATAGGTACTAGATATTTGTCGAAGAAATTGTACGTTAAATTATCTTTCTACTTTTATCTAAGAATCCAGAATAGAAACAGAAACATTTATAGGTACTGTTTTCCATCTTTATTGATGGGTAATGTCATTCTTCAGTAGTCTGTTTTTGTGATACTTGAATCGAAGATTAGATCAGAATATTAATGGTATAAGAGAGTCTAGACTGTTTGCTATGATATCCGTTTCGTTTATTTGCAGTACTGGGTTAGTAGTAGGTTTAATTGTTACTTGATCTACCTGATAAAATAGCTTAACCATTCACAAATATATTAGGGTAATGATTCACTTTTTGAGCTGGGAATGCCAGAAAAGCTTGCTGTAAATAACTGCAGAATTGAAATCTCTGTGGTTTGATCCAGTTATCTCCTAAAAAGTATTGGGGTGCACGTAGTGTACAATTTCCAGAAATGTTAGACGGTAAAACACAGCAGAATGTAGAAGAATTAATCGAGGGTTAAGGCTTGATGTTGTTCATTATGCTAACTCGAACCAAGGGAAAATTACATCTAAATATTAAATATTCACATACCGCCTAACTTATTATCACTTCTGCTATCCTATTTTAATTCTTATCCCTCCAATAATTCAATGTCTTTTCGTCACTGCTTCACTCCTTGCTTTCACAATTTTCTTTTCAGACATATCATGACAGTTGTAATATATCCCTTAATTACTTAAAGATTATCACAGAGATAATGATTAGCTGAAGTGATATAAACGGTCTGTTTGATTTAAGCAACCTATGAATCAAATCAGATAGGAAATTTTCTAATACAATTCGATGACTTCTTGTTTAGGTAAATGTTTTGAGATAAGAATCTTGATATTGCTTGCTTTTAATTGTTTCTAATAATTGTTAAACTAATGAACAAATGTCTTTAATTCTTTCTTACAATCTGTTTAGTAATCCGTTTCCTTTTTTCAGTAATAAGTAATGCGTCGAGCAAGGTCATGAATTCCCAACTTCGGCTTTATTTGGTATTGAGGTGCTAAGGCTCCACTAGATGTTATATATCAATAGAAGAATATGAAAGTCATTACCAAATACTTTTTTAGTTTTACTTTCAAAATAAAATATTTAGCTTTACTTTCGAAATAAAGTAGAAGCACCACAATTTCAGACAAACCCTTGTATTAATTCCCATCAGGCTTGCATTCAATCAGTTCTTCTTCTGCATATATAATTAGAATTCAGAGTGGTGTTATCTGAGAGAAAGCTCATCTCTGATTTGAGTACATGACTACTCCTGTAAGAAGTAATTGTCAGTACATGACTACTCCTGTAAGAAGTAATTGTCTAGGTTATTCTTTCAACCTGAAACAATTAATGAATCAAGTTTCAATTGTCAAAGTATAAGCATTCCTGTATTAGAGTTTCCTAATTAGGATACCTGCTGTCATGGTAACAAGTTGCTGTTACTCTTGTAGGTGACGCTATCTTACTCATAAAAATCCTGGCTGGTTTAATTTTCCTACGAAGTTGCATATATATATATATATATATATATATATATGAGATCAAGGATACAAGTCTTCGAATTAATTGGCAAGGCTATTGCGGTTGCCAACTGAGCTTGCATACAAGTTGTGTATAAATGGGAAAGGAAGATTAAACAGATGGCTTGGTTTCTGTTGTGTTGTGATCAGCAAATTCTTGTTTTCTACTTAGTTGTAGAACATTTGATGATTAATGATAGGTTTATTATTTTTAGTATATATATTATTATTTGGTTTTGTTTTCTGCGAATTAAGTGTTGGTTTTTGCATTTGTTTTCTAGTCTAATTTGTCTTGAAGATTGACGTGGTAAGTAATTATAGCCGGGAGATATACAATTCCATATTCACGGATTCAGTTCATTACAACTTCATGTCACCGTTTGCTCATAGTATATTCGTGGATTCTTCCTTTAGGATTCTTTATATATATATATATATATATATAAAAGAGGCAACATCACTCCCAACTAAATGTTAACGATCGCCGGCCAAATGGGAAATGTGGCTGTACGCCATATCAGGTTATTGTCCTATATCCTACCATTTACACATTTGACAAGAAGTAATATTCAATACTGGGTTTATAGTTCCGTTTTCGCTTGGCATTTTGTGTCTGTAAGACCGAAAACGTCATGTTAATGGCAATTAGAGATCTGCTGCGCATGTTTATAGCCTCTTACACTGTACAAGATGCAGATTGTGAAATTACTAATTTAGGACTAGAAAAACCAAATATACAAACAAACATGAATTGAACATGCGAATGATCTCATTTCAGATGGTATGAGCACACAAAATTTACACGTTTTAAATAATGAGAAACTGTACTATTTGAAAAAGACTAACTGATTGTCATTTTACTGAGAGTACATTACAGAACACTGGATAGTCCCCATTTAGACTACATTAATGCCATTGAATTCACCTGAAGCAGATTATCTTCAATACAAAGGAGATGTCTATGAACTTTTTGAGAGAACCCCGGCAGCAAATAGTAAATTCCTTCTAGAGAACTGTTGGTATAAAAAATACAAAATGTTACACAATCAGATGTAGATGATCCTTCTAAGCATTGGGAATTTTGGAGAGAAGAAAAGGAGGAATGAAGGGAAAGGTATTCGATCAGTACCTGTAAAGAATAGACTGGTGATGACTTGGTTGGCAGAGTCTTCAACGATCTCAATCTGTTTGGATTTCCACTCCTGCAGAGGAAAGACCAATAAAAACAGGTGAAGTTCTACATGCAAAAGCAATTGCGATATCTAAGGTAATTTGCTAAGTCACAAACTTACTTCTCTTCAGTTCTTGGCATCTTTGTACTAGTAGTGACATCCCATAATTTTACGGTGCAATCAGCAGATCCAGATGCAAGAAGTGACCCTTCACAACTGACACAACAATATATGTTAAAAATAGTAAAGAAATCGAGCTGATTCTATATTGAAATTTTAGAGATATTCAGCGGCAATAAAACCTGAAAGCAAGTGTCCACACACATGAGGTGTGGCCAATCAAAGGAGTAACACAGCGACCACTTGAAAGGTCCCACATCATAATTGTGCCATCTTCATCACCAGATGCCATGTACCGACCATCAGGAGACATTGCCAATGACAAAATCATACTCCTATGACTAATGAAAATTCGTACGCACTCCCCACTCTGTACATCCCACAATCTAACTGTTTTGTCACTGGAACCAGTGGCAATGTAGTTGCAATTGGCATGCCATTGCACACACTGAAATAAGAATATCAATTTTACTGAACAATGTAAAGCTTTTTCTTTTTCTTTTTTCTGGAAAAGAAAACAAATGTAAGGTATTAATTAACTGACATCAGTTAACCATATAGTTTTCCTGACCTCTATCAGAAATTAGGATTTGAAGAATGGGATGAGTCAAAATGATATTAATGTTATGCAGAATCAATCAAACTGATAGCAGAAATGTTTTGGTCAAGATTACCATCAGACAGTAAACTGAGTAATAGACTTTTACAGTTAGTGAGACAGAAATGTAAAAGAATGAAAACAACTTACATCAACATCAGACAGGTGCCCTGCCATTATTCTTAAAGGTTGTATTCTATCCATAGACCAAATCCTTGCTGTCCGATCATGAGAAGAGCTAGCAAAGTAATGCCCTACTGGACTAAACTGCACCAATAAAAGGAAAGACCATTTATTATTGTCTTATATGATAAGGAAGCTGAGCACAAGTTTGAGAGATTATGGGCTGAGGTTGATTTACAAGCTTGTAGCTGCACTGTAACGTGTGTGATGGGCAAACTTCATGTGCTAAATTAAGATCAAGTAATTCGGCCATATTACTCAATGTCTAAAGCATTATATACTTTTATCACAAATGATATATCTGAAAATTAATGTGAAGATTGAAGGTATACCTTAACGTCCCATACAGGATAATTATGACCCTTGTAGCAAACAAGATTAGCATTCAGTTTGGTGCTCCACAATCGAACTGCAGCCACGGGCAATGTTATTTTACTCAATTAGAGAGAGAGAAATTAGCAATCATACTATAGCCAAGAAGAACATACCTGTTGTGTCTGCTGAGGAGGAAAGAATAAAATCCCCCAGAGGACTAAAATCAGCAGAATATACTGGCCCCGAATGACCCTGAAGTAATGTATAAGATCTTTTCCCACTATTTGCCCCTAAAATATCTTCTTTTGTAGTTATATCATTTTCACCTTGCAAAACAGCTGATACAATACTGGTTAACAACAAAATCTCTCTTCACTAAAATATCTGAGTATGAAACAAACTTAAACATAAGCATGTTAATCCATTCACTATCATATCTAAAGAGGAGGCTCAGGTCTCAGGTATACGCCAATACAATACACATCACCATCTAATCTAGCTGGCATCATACATATCTGCAGTAGCATCAAAAGATAATAGAAATCCATCTTCACGAAGAAACTTAATCATGTTCATGTAAACTCACAACTGCCACCTTGTTGCCCAAGCTTTGCCATATCCCAAACCTGTGAAGGCAAGGTTCAAAATTAGCAACCAACAAAGTAACAAGAAGTGTATTGCACTAAGACAGATATGACCTTCAGTGATGAGTCTGAGAATCCACCAGCAACCAAAGATCCATCATGGGATATTGAGGCACAATTTAAACTAGGAAGAAATTTATAATACAATAAGTAATTTTGCAAAGATAAATCCACAAAATGCCAATCAAAGCAGATAATTAGACCACCATAGTTACAGTCATTACCCATTGTGAGTATTGATGAACGTATAAAAGCTGACAGATGGCAATGCAACACTACTCAACTGTACACGGTTTCGCAAGTCTTCAAGTATAGATTGTTCCACTTCTGTTGGCCTGAAGCAATCGGTAACAATCAATAAGAGAAATGAACTAGAAATCTGATCCTGCACTAGGATTTCAAAAAATTCTACATTCTTTAAAGGACATACCTATAACAAAGGTAACACTAATACCATAGGAAAATCATAATATGCAACTCAGTAACTCTTTGAACCATTGGATGGATGTGAATTTGTGTCCCATAAATCAAAAAATTTAAGTTGCATCAACATGAAAATTCTATAAATGGTCAAATACAAAGAAGCAAAATTTTTCAAATGTACTCTGGTTTCATGTGACGCCTTTTGAACAGAGAATGTTTATGCTTTTGGAAAAGGCAGAAAGGTTAACGCTTTATGGAAATGTACAGTCCTTGCTTTATTATAGATGAGTAGGCATGAGAAAAATAGTCACGACTTCAAAGAAAAGAGAGAAGACATCATTGGGTACAGGACAACATTCATATTTTTGCTTGTCTTTGGGCCTGAGCCAAATGATTTTGAAGAAACATCTCTCTTTTTCATTGATCTCAATTACAAAGGAGTCTTGGGTTACTTTTGCATAGTCCAGCTCCTTTCATTTTCTGTAAATTTGGGGAGGGTATACTATTTCAGGTACAGATCTGCTGAGTTGTATAATGAATAGCTACCGTCAGTGGGGTTTTAGTTGCCTTGTGGACCTGTGGTTCACTTTTGTATCTTCTGCCCTTACACTCTAATAATATGCTTTTGTTTCCTATCAATCAACCAATAAATAAATAATTATGCAGCTAAACCTGTTTCAGTGTGTTATAAAAATTTCACTTTTATGGGCACTGTTTGAGGCATTTGATGACTCCACATAAACCAAGTTTATAATTCAATCCCACCAAAAACTATAATTTCAGTTCAAAGTCGAATCCAACATGTACTGGCAAAAAAAAAAAAAATGAAACAAGGGATTCTTGAAAATACATTACGGGCAAAGCAAGCTCTGGTTTGACTCGCGGTGCCATGGGCACAGTGTTAGCCTCTGACCGAGCAGCTTTTGCTGTAGCATTAACAGCTTTATCCTTTTTCAACTTTTTAATTGGAGCAACTTGCTTTCCACTTTCTGCTGATCTTTTCTGAGCAAGAAACATGGCAAAGAATAGGTTTTTACAAAGGAAGAGCACTCATCATGACGGAAAAGTTTTCTACATGATTCCCGAGAACACAGAAGTCACACATAAAACATGAAAAAGTATCATCTCTGCAATTATTTAATTATAGTTTGACAAAGTTGCCCGAGCAATGGTTACAGATAATAACAAATTACAGGCAACGAGGGATATATGCACCTTATTCTCATCCATGTCACCATCTTTGTTTTCTCCCTCTGCCTTTTCAGAATCAGATAGTAAACCTCCCATCTTCTCCAAGCGGTTTTCTAAAGAATCTTCAAGCAACTGCATCAAACATATAACAGCTCAAAATCAACCAAATATCAGATATATACCTCTATGACCATTGTTGCTATAGGTATTTGTAAACTACATTTAGCAATACATTAATGGCTTAACTGGCAGCATAACTTGCAAAGCTAAGCAATTAGTCATAACCAGCTGGCCCAACTCGGATGTATTAATTTCAACTGTATTAATTTTGGCTGTGATAGATTATGTATTCCTTATATATATAAACAGTTAATTAAATATATTAACTTGGATGAACTTTTGGGCAACAGACTGGGAAACTGTAAGATTCAGTGAGATTTTGTCAATACATTCCTATTTTTCGGAAAGGAAAGAGAACAACAATGCTGACTACCATATATAATCAATCAGATGACAAGTCATAGAATTTATAAAAAGAGCTGAAAAATCAAATGATCTTCTTTAGCTACCCCTTCCCAAAACAAATACTGCTTTAGAAATGCTTAAAAAATATTGTAGACAGAAACTTCTAAATGGAACAGATAATTACAAAGAACAAAAAATTACAAGATGAAAATCCATTTAAATAACCAAAACACGGCTGCCCATCAACTGCATTAACTTACCCCCCAATGTACTTCTTTCTGATTTATCTGATTAGCTGCATCCTGATTGCTTCCAATAAGAGTAACAACCTCAGCATCATCAGAAATTGAGCTTGGCTGTCCAGGAGAAACTGCCAAGAAGTATGTAGATGTGTCACTCATAAAGTACAGAAAATATTAGCATCATCACATTCATGCAAATTGTGTACCTTGGAAGTTAATGCGTTCATTGATAATCCCAAGCATTTTTGTGGATTGTGTCTTGTGCAGATACTGAAGCAGAAGCTCATAGGAGTACTGACAAAGGATTACAGATTTTCTTAACTACGCTCAAAGTATATCTCAATACAAACTATGTGAAGAAGAACCAAGACAATACCTGACATATTTTGATGTTAATTTTGCTGTGCCTTAAAGAATGAGCAAATTCCATCTCCTGATTAATGATATAACTGTGAGAATTTTTATTTACTTATCTAAATACATGATGTAGAATAAAGAGCGAGGATAGAACCAACCTCCAGATGAGAGGGAGAAAGAACCCCTTCCAATTTCTGAAGGTCTCGTAAGTGCAGCATTTCATGATCTTCACGGAAGTTGATGAAAAAGGCTCTAGCTGGACATATCAAGTGAATGTAAATGATAAGAGTTATTGCCATTGTAAAGCAAGAGTCAGCAACTTGAGGTCAAAAAACATCCAGAATGAGTTTCAAAGTATTACCCTCCTGGATATGCTTTTTTGCCACCAGATCCATGAAACAGTGAATAAACACTGGATAAAGCACATGAAGCAACTCATGCTGCATATTACAAAGAAGCTATGTTACTCAAATAGGATGTGGCAACAAGAGCAAAAAATTCAGAACTGAAAGAAACCCAATAATCAGTTACCTTGTACAGATCCAGGGAACTACAAGTCCATGACCTTAGCTTGTTGTATTCTTCCAAGTATCGGGCAGGGCCATCCTCTGAACTGAAAACCAAGAATATCAATTAGAGAAACCCACACAACCACAACTATACAAGTAACCCAGAAAATTTCGTCAATCCTTGGGCATTATTTAGTATGGAATGGAGGTGCTAGTTGGTTCAACTGATTAAGTCTCTTGGGCTGGTACAAGAGATTCCAGGTTTAAACCTCACTCACACCAGATTGGAGAGAGATTTGTGTTATTTTATCCTAATAATTACTAAAAAAAAAATAGCATGGAACAAAAGTCATCATGCAATATGTACGAGTCTCATGCAGCATTTTAGATAGTAGATACATTTCAGAATGTAATCTAGTAACTATCAATTTAAAAGTATGTATTGCCTTCCTTAAGTTTCATTATTTTATATCCTTCTTTTCTTAATAAAACTCTAATACTGTTTGAAACTAATAGGATCAAAAGTTACCCACCATCCTTATCCAAAATCAAGAGACTTCAAAATTAAAGTCAAGTCAAGGAAAGAAGGCAGAAGATTCAGAATCTCTCTTCTAGGTATAACCATAGATAAAAAAGTAAAATAATGTTTTTTGCTGGTTAGCAATTTACTAAAGTTCACTAATCAAAATCACAAATAAGCAATTCTATAATGGTTTTGATACAAAACAAATGTTGTATTATGTACACAGCATACTCGTCTCAGTGATGTCACTAAGAAAAGCACACCACCTATTCTTCATTAATTCTTGTTGCGTTATGCTTGCTCAGCAAATCAAAACATCCCTCATTTACAGTAAATCAGGCCAAGTTTCATAACTTTTACGGAATATTTTAGGGTTTCATAAATTTTCGCAAAATTGGGTCATTGTATGACTGCGATCTAAATAAACAAAAAAAACTTCAAGCAGTTTAGAATTTTAACGTTATCGTCCTAAATTTCCTAACAGTGGAAACATAAATTCCGAAATAGCATTATCAAAACTTCTGCAACTTCACTAATACACAGAAGTAATTCAAAAAATTAGTCCAAAAAACATCTCATTAGACTAGAGAAGGAGATTACTCGGAGAAAGAGTGAAAAAACTTGGAAAGTTCGGGGTCATTGAGGATGTCGATTGGATTGTTGTTATTACTATTCTTGTTACGTTGAATTTCAGCTTGTAAAGCGTTTTCTGCATCGCTAAAGCCTTTCTTCTTCAAGTACGTTGCAACAAATTCCACTACCTGCGGTTCGTCCATTTTCCGTTCTTTTTCTTCTTCTTCTTCTCCTTCTTCTTTCTGCTGTCTCGAAACTCAAAAGCCTCCCTCTCCAATGTCCGACTTGGAGTTAATGGAAGAAGGGAACGTACGTGTTGACCTCCTATCTGGCCCAACTTAAAGGAAAAAGAGGTCCAGCAAGCTGGAAATATGGAGTGATTCTAAAACCTTCCTTAATTTCTGACTACACACATTATCTGTCTGGTGCATAAAATAGTCAGGAGGGATGCATTTAGATTGTCTCGTAAGGCGTGCTCCCAATGTAAGTTAAAATGATGAACGAGTCCTACAGTCCTCATGAAAACTAAATACACCCTTTTTTGTTTATAAATAGAACCTACCCTAATGTAAAAAGTAAAAACGGATTGCACTTTATTTATGGAAATTCTAATAATCTGAAACCACACGATTTCCAGATACACATAAATATGTTGACGGTGGTTAGTTCGGGCTGGAGATCCATTGGGCCTTAGGGTCAATTCGCTAAGCGTGAACCAAAATTATTGCCAAATATTATACTAAAAATTATTAGTTATCATATGGTATATTTATATGTACCGAACATATTCTTATTTTATCTAATTATGTTATAAATTTTGTTAACTAGTGTTTATTAACGTGCATATTTATAATATTTTTAGTATTTAATATAGTAATTAAAAATTATAACTCATCAAATTAGCAAAATCATCTTTTATTATAATTTTTAATTTAAAAATTATTTATTTTTTTATATATTTTATTAACTTATATCTTAAAATTTATTAAAGTTATTTAAACATAATTAAATTAAAATTGTTAACTTATATCTTGAATAAATTTGATAATTTAATTCTCAATAATATCCTTAAAATATAAATTTTAAAATATGTCTAATATTTTATCTACCTATATCTTTATCTTGGAAAAGTTTATTCGATTTTATCATTATCTACAGCATTATAAAGAATGTTAAGAATAAATAATCAAAAGTTTGATTTATAAAACTTAATAAGAAAATTAAATAAATAAAAAATACATTACCTTTTAATTGTAAATTACTTTTTAAAAAGATTCTAAAATATGATTAAAATGATTCTTCTCGTCTATCCAATTATTTAAAATTACAAAACTTACTACAATAAAATATAAATTAATCAGATGAAGTATAAATTTCTATAATATTTTTAAAGGATATATTTGTCAAACTATTAAATTTTAAATTTTTTATTTTATAAAATTAAATGATTTAACATCCAAGTAGCTTTTTTTTAAATAAATGTCTAAGAAAATCTAAATTCTCAATATATCTAAATGTTCGAATATAAATGATTTGTTTATTTTTTTTAATTAAAATCTAAATATATAGTATTAAGTTATTTTTTAAATAAAAAATCTAAAACTCACATTTTTACCTTTAACTCCTTGTAATTTTGCATACTAAATATGTGGCATACCTTCTATGGGATCTATCTCATGTAACTAGCCAGTCTCTTCAGGTTTGTCTATATGAGCCACAAGTAGCTTGTTAGTCTTTCTGATCTCATCCACTTGGTCCAAGTATTGTTTTCCTTTAACCCAAGGTTTCGATCACTTGGGACATGCAGGCTACAGTCTCCTTTTCTCGTGATTTGAACCTAGGCACAAGGACTTTTATTCTCAAAAAAGAGACGCCTTGTCACACCCCGATCCATGGGGCCTACCTGTGACAGACGCCACAGATTCCTAATAAGTATTCCTTAAGTCCAGAACGCTTACTAAGAACCTGTAAGGCTAAAATTATAAATAAATATAAACCATTTACAACCAAATTTCATCTAAATTTCCCAAACTACTTTTCAAAATCAACTCAAACACTTCATAAAATATTCCTTATCAAATACAGTCGTACATCATTTTTCAAATATAACACAACAGTAATAATAATAAGAATTATTTCATTTCAAATTTGTAGTATTACACATGTTATTCAAAATCCGAAATCCTTAATACATAAGGAATAATAAAATCAACTGATGCTCCCAGTGGACTCATGCAGTGAGAGTGAGCCAAGAATGAAATCCATACCAATAGGATCTGCTTTTCAATGCAATCACCACCGCCACGCTACCGCTGCGCTAAACCTGTGAGTGGGGGAAAAAGGTGAGCATACTAAAGTATACT
>JAVXUL010000019.1:12282329-12296376 GCA_035590515.1 Trichilia minutiflora
CATATTAATTTTATATATTTATTAATCAATACTATCATATATTCATATATCACTTTCACTAATTTATTATATATATTTATAAAATAATCTTTATTATAATATATACAAATAATTTATTCAATTTTTTTAATAACTTATATTTAATCATTTTATTATTATTATTTTTAATTTTTAACTTAAATTAGTTATAACTTATAAGTTTATAACTTATTTTAACTTATATATAATAATTTTTATTTTATTAAATTTATAAAAATATTTATGAAATGTGTAAAATTAATAATAAATCAACAAGGACGATAACAAATAAAGTTTAAGACTTTAAGTTAATATTACTAAATAAAATTTTAATTAATTAAAAAATTAATAAAATCAGAACCGGCCTAGAATCGCCTCTAAACCGGCCCGAAATTGGAATCGTCCCCGGATCATTACTGTTACTATTCCGATTCCGATTCAATTCCATCAATTCTAAATCGTTAAACTAGCCCAACCCAATCCATTAGAGCTTCCGATTTGATTCTATTCCAAAAAACAGAAACCATCGATTTGGTCCAGACTGACCCAAACCCGTTGATTCAAGCATGGTAGATACCACTAATTATCTAGACGATCAAATTGAATTAAAGATATTGTGTTTGATGAGTTAAAATTACGGTAGACATGTAAAAGAAATGGTTTGGCTTCTCACATTATATTCATATTTTTTCATGCATCAACATTTTAAAAGTTATAGAACACTGATTTCTTTTTTTGTTTTTAAATTTATTTGTACTTTAATATAATACCAAATTTATGTAATTAAAATTTCTTTTATTCGAGGAATTGAAAATGAAACAAGAATATCTAAATTTCTTACACTGTCTTTTTTCTTTTTTTTCTTTTTCAAGATAATGCATTCACGTAATACAAATGTAATTAACAAGGTAAAAAACATTGTTTTTGTTTGTTTGTTTTTTAATTTATTAGTAGCTTAAAATAATATTAAAGTCTATATGATTAAAAGATGTTGCGTTTGATGAGTCAAAAATAGTGTTCACATGAAAAGAAATGGCTAAATCATATCGAAATCTATATGATTGAAAAATTTTGTGTTCAATAAGTTATAAGTATAAAAGACTGTCGACACAAAAAAAATTAAATTTATGACATAAACTCTAAATTTTTATTTTAAAATAAAGTGTTCACATTTTCTAAGTGACAAAATAAAAAAAATTATAATTTTATTATTGATACTTTAACATCATACTAAAATTTTATGAGATTAAAAAATCTTATATTTGATGAGTTCAAAGTAATATTAACATGAATCTCGTTGTGTCTAATTTTCTTTTACAAAATAGTGCATTCCCATTTTATAAACATGAAAAAAAAATTTATGTTTTTATTGAATTTATCAATAATTTCATATAGTAATAAAATTTATAATTTATATGATTGACAGATCCGTGTTTGATAAATTTAAAAAAATAATGTTGATATTAAAAAAAATTAACTTTTTTTATACTTTTACATTGTGTTTAAATTTCTTTCATAGAATAACACTCATATTCTACAAGTGTAATCAAAACAAGATATATATTATTAGAATTCTATTTTCCAATTTATTTGGTAGCTTAATATCAAAATCTATGTAATCAAATAAACTAAAAATAACACCGATATATACATCTATTAAGAAGAATGACTAAATTTCTCACATTGTGATTACATTTTTTTTTTTAATTTAAAATTTTCAACACAGTGCATTCACATTTTACATGTATGATTATGATTAACAAATTAATTATTTGATTTTGATATAATTTAAGACTAGAAATGACAGAGACACAACTCTCAAAAATTGTAATAAGAGAGAGGGGGACCATGGCGGTGGGTGAGATTAGGACACTTCAAAAATTTAAGTTGGCCTATCGATGTTTGTACCAATTTGGTCCGTTCAATGTTAGGGACAGGGTTAGTTTTGTTATTAATGGGTTCAATTGACAATTCAAAAACGTTTTCATTTTCTTTGATGGCTTTCGTGTTGCCATTTGAGTTTTGTCTTTGTTACTTGACCTCAAGTCTTGAATCTTAAGTCAACCATTCAGATTTGTGAATGTGAACCCAAGGACTTTCTTTTTGGATCCAAACAGCGGCTAATAATTGTAAAATAATGCGATTTTTATTTGTCTTGAAGAGTTGAGAGTTGGGATTTTATTCAACAATAAAATAGTAGTCTTAAAATGGGTAAAATTAAAAAAAAAAATCTCATAAATTTTCTAAAATTAGAAAAAAATTCTTGGAACACCAATATAAGGTTCCAAACAATGAAATTTGGTGAAAAGATAATACGGTTAAGTCTAACTGAAGATTAGCCTAATTATAATTTGTGTCTTGCAATAATATTTGTTATTTATTATTATGTTACGTTAATTTATATAATAATAATAATAATAATAATAATAAAATTTTATATCAAAATATCATATATGCACCTTATATATGTAAACACACAATAAAGTCATTCTATTCGTAAATATATATACACACACACACACACGATCCATCTGTATATATAACTACACATAATATTATATAGCTAAATAATTGGTTATAACGTACAAAATCAATCTTATTATAGACTTTTCTTTACACGACATTAGATAATAAATTAATTATAAGATGATGTGATGGAAAATGATAGGATTGACGTAAAATTTTCATTTTCTTCTCTTTAATTCAATAGAATGGAAAATTCTTTCAAATTCAATCAACCATTATTTAATGTTTCATTAAGACTATTCTGAAAGTCCAAAATGTCTCGATTCATTTAAAATTTTGGCTAATATTCTGTGTAGCAGGTACTTCGATAATTAACCGTATCTATCCATATATAGTCAAGTTTAGCGAGGCTCATTTAATAGGCTGATGATGATGCATGAATGCCTGGAAGAATGCTGAATTAATGGACTAAACTTGATCTTCTTCTTCTTCTTCTTCAATAGCAGGTAGATAGAAAAAGATTCAGACCCTTCAATTTGGTTCCACGTATAGAATTAATAATCCATCTTAATTAGATATACTTTTCGAGACGTCTAAATTGAAATTTTCATTAAAAAATTGGAGCTCTACATATGTACTAAATTAAAAATATATGAATAAATATATTTATTCATATGTTTGATTATTTATTTTAAAAAGTAATTATTCCCTAAACGCGTTTAAACAAAACAATGCTTTCGTTTTTCCTTACCACTTGGAAAGGGAACTTGTTATTTGATTATCGTTCGGTTTGATGAATTTAAGAAAACATTGAATAACATGGAACTCCCACCACGTGTTTGGACCAATCTCAAGTTGTTGCTTTTTTGTCATTTCATATTTTCATATATAATGTGGATTAATTTATTTTCGGTTCGTTTCAAATCAAAGAAGAGAAGTTTTACAATTAATTAGTTCCTAGTGGATGGATATATCAATTTATGTATGGCATGATTTTGATGTTTATTGCAGATTCATCGTGTTAACCGTTTGTGTAGAACGGGCATGCAATTCTTTCCATAATGTAAGTCCACATCTAGAAGTCGAATCAATCTTAAAAAATATAGCAACCATACAAAATGAAACAGAAGCAAAAAGGGTTTTATTTTTGTTATATATATACAGCGGCGGAGACAATTAATGTACAATGGGAGCCACTGTCCCCCACTAAAATTTTTTTAAAAAATTTTAATTATAAATATTTAAATAAAATTATAAAACATTAAAGTAATATTAAATAAAATAGTTATGACTTGTATTTAAATAGTTATAGGTAAATTATATATTTATAATGACAAGTTATTGTGTGTGTGTTTACATTTTTATTAAGATATTTATTTTTATATTATTATTTTATATCAGAGAAAAATAATAAATTAATACTTATTTAAAATTTTTAAAAATTTTGAAAATTATTAGTTAGAATAGAAAAACTTTGAAAATTTTTTACTCCGTCTCCTTCCTCCGATTTCTGTCTCTGTCAATATATATATATATATATATATATATATATAATTATCACCGATTTTAAAAAAAAAAAAAATTAGCTCTTTATTAGTGGGTAAAATTTTTTTTGATAAGGAGTAAAATTGTTAGTCAAGCAAGGACTCGAGGCATCACAAGATCATCGCCTGTATAAACTAAACCCCTCTTAACATACAACAACTTTTATAGAATTATTCAAAATATGATAGGTATTTAAATTTTTTTTCTTTTATTAAAAAAAATCATGTATATAACAAAATTTTATGGAATAAATTGTAAGAATAAAATTTTCTTTCATTGAAAATTTATTTTATATAATATTTAAAAAGTTATTGAATTTTCCCATTACTACGTCATTATTGATTAATTATCAATAAAATACAACTATTATTTATTACAACTTGGGATATCCAAAACAGTACTAGCCCAGTGCCTATATACCCTACAGCAGCACAGCTACAAGTATAATTTACCATTTATTTGTATTGAATTATGTATATTAGGTAATACAATTTTAATAGAACTATTTAATAGAGGATTGGGATTTGATTGTTGATCTGAATTTTTATTTAAGTAAATATCTGCGTGTAATTAAGGGTTAATTAAAAATAATAATAACTAAAATTCTGAAAGGTTGAATACATTCAGATTAGCTAGCAAGCTTATTGTCAAAGTTTTAGCAATTTTTATGATTCTAACCGTACTCCATACAGCATATGCCTAGGATTACCGATTTTTTAGAATATGACTTAGATTAGGTGATTTATTTCTTACCATTGTGTATAAATGTTTTCTTTAAGATGTAATTTAAACTGACTAACTCATTTTTCACCCTTATACGTAAATACGTGGATAAACTACTCTTATCATTGAAATAGAAACTAACCTTGCCCATAATTCCTAGAGCTTTGCTTTTTGTTTTTAATGCTTTTTCACTATAGTAAATTATTAAAAATTACTCTTTATGGTTTACCTATGTAATCTTGTGAAACCAGTACGTATAGTATAGATGGTATGATACGGTTGATTCCGTTCAAGATACTATGGTGGGTGTGCACCCTTCGACAAGTTGGAAGCCATAAAAACAAAAAAGGGAACGTTGAAGAGAACGGAAGCAAGCTGACATCATCCAGACTGATGTCAGCAAAATGTTATTGCCTTTGCATAGAGATTAGAGAATAATAAAACCATGATAAGGTGGATGGTTTTATTTCTAACACATGGATTTGATTTCAACGAACTTGTCTTCTTAAAATCATGACCAAATTTAGGTTGCTCTTTTCATAAAAATAATCGAAGAAATTCAGCAGCGGACACCAACACCATCAAACACAGATTGCCGTCTGCTGTCATATTAATTACAGCGTCGGCCGTTTGAAAAATCGGTCTCTTGCAGAATATTCTCAGAATAGTAATTAAGGATTTTGAAGATCTTTCCATACAAATCCATGGAGTCTCACAACTCCACTGGAGGAAAGGTAAACGGGTTTTCTTCCTTCCTTTCTTTTTTTCTTTTTTAATTTTTTAAAAATATTTTTCCATGATCATGCATGTGCAGTGTTATAAGTCGCTGTGATGTTTCAATGATTAACGACCTGTTTTTCTGTTTTTTGTTTCAGATGGAAGAGCTGGAAGCGAGATTGGAACAAGTTCGGAAAGAGAATGAGAATCTGAGATTTATGGTGGAATTCATGACTAATCACTGCAATATTCTCCAATCCCGTCTCCAGGAAACGAGGGCATACTCTTCTGACTTCAAAAATATGGGTGGAAAAGCTCAAGTTCCAGTTTCCAATTCCAGGACATCAAGAATCTTGGTCAAAACAGATTCCAGCGACAACAGCCTAGTAAATTTTCTTATAAACTTGTCCTGAAAAATGTTTCTGACTATGATAAGTTAAAAAGTTCTTGTGAGTAATATGTCTATAAATTTTCATTGTGATTTTAGATAGTAAAAGATGGATATCAGTGGAGGAAGTATGGTCAAAAGGTTACCAAAGACAATCCATCACCTCGGGCTTATTTCAGATGTTCCATGGCTCTTTCTGGATGCCCTGTCAAAAAGAAGGTAAGACATATTGATCCTCAACAATTTGTTGAAGCACTACTGATAAAAAAAGATACACCGCAATTAAGTGCTGCTTTTTTTCTCATGATTGCTGGATTTAGGTTCAGAGATGCATGGAGGACAAGTCATTTCTAGTGGCAACTTATGAAGGACAACACAACCATGATGTTGAGTGCTTACTTGGTCAACCTTTCTCTAGCAGCTCACACAAAACTTCCATGACCCATAATGATCCTTTTGGATCAAATATTACCCTTGATCTTACACTATCTGGGTCTAGTCAAGAAAATAATAAAATTTCTCAAAACATTTTGCAAGAATCTAACAAGAAGATTGAAGAATATGTTGCATCATTAACCAAAGATCCTAACTTCACCATAACTTTGGCTGAAGCAGTTGCAAGCTCCATTACTGACCTACCTAGACCAACAGGAAGAACGCTCTGAGCTTTAGTATGAGAGTGACTTATGGATCCATTTTATAACAATGTGTATATTAAGGGATGTTAAAGAGAAAAAAGAGCATATGTTTATGTTATTTGCTTTTCTGTTAGTGGACTCTCCATGAAGTGTAGCGTTGAGAATTTTCACCAACTTTAGCCCGTATTCGCAGTTCAATTCGAAACAGAGCTTATATTTCAAGTCAAATTCCAATTATTTGTAACTGGGTGTCTAATTTTTGTTCAGAGGATTCACTAATGAAAACTAGCTAGTTTCTGATATGACTAAGTAAATTTCAAGGTACATCCATACAGGGCAAAATAAAAATTATTCAGTTGAAGCAGCTAAGTTCTCCAATAAAAGTTCATTGGAAGCAGCTGGAATTCAGTTGAAATCTTGGCACATTGAAAAGAAAACTAGACAATTTCTGCTTGAAAAAGAAATATTTTGCGGTTGCTACTGATTTTAACAAATCACATATCAACATTTACATCCCTATAACTCAAAATATACAGAAGAAATCAAGTAATATAAAAGAAAAAAAAATCTAATATGTCAATTTGGGTGAAGAACTAACACACAATTTTACAACAAAATTTTTTGAGCTATCTCACAAGTTGCAATTCCATTGGGGACTTTGTCGACTCCACCATATCTCTGCTCCAGAAACAGTAAACATATCAATCAATAGACAAAACAATCTTAAAGTTTCTCTATAACTGATTAAAATTCCCAAAATAGAAGCGAGGGTGCGATAGGCTTACTGATGTTGCATCTGCTCTTGACATGCATATCATGCATTCCTTCACTGTTTATTCACGCTGTTTGATAAATATTCTTCTCCATGGGGTTGTTCATCCATCTTGCCAGTATTAGGTTGTGTCTGTAGTCCTTGAACGTCATTTCATCCGTGCAATCATATAATAACTTTATGTAGAGGATGACAGCTTGATTTGTTGATCAACAGGATTGGAACCCATAGCAATAGATCATTTGATAGTGCTACTTTCCAAAGGACTTTGTATTAAATGTTCAGACTGCTTTTTGGAATTCCCCCTCTTCAACTTTTCATTTTCAGCTACTTTTGCCACTTTCTTCTTTTCTAATTCTAGCTGCTTGCAGTTTTCCTTATGTGCCCGTACAAACATTCTCACAAAGTTGAGCAGTGTAGACACAACTACAAATTCCGTAAGAAATGATACAATTTAGATGGAAGTCAGTCAACGAGTCTGAAGAGACCTAAAAGAGTACATGCTTGAAAATGGTGCACAAAAAATGAAGGTGAACATGCACTAGTATCAGGTGGATTAATTTGAAATTTATGTACTTCCAACTACCAGCAGGAATAGCTTCACTGAATGATTCTTTAAGTGTATTCATTAAAGTTAAGAATGAAATAAACACGGTTTAAATAAACGCAAAATGATTGATAAAGATGTTATTTTGGTACAGCAAAACAGCAGCAGACATAAATTAGAAAAATAATGACCTAAGCATACCTTGCTCAAATGGGCAACGCGCTGGATCTTCCCCAAAATATTGAGCCAATGCATCTGCATTTCTACCCTACAAACGTACAAATTCAGAAGTATGTCCAGTAATGCCTCTTTTGAAAAAAAAGACTAATAAACAATCATACTTACCACACTGGAATAAAGCGAAGCCAAACACCTCACTTCACCTTCAGCATAACTCAGGAACTGCTTTAAAATCTGAACATTTTTGAACCAAAACAATGTACTATCTATTAAAGAGTAAGAAACACAAATTTTTCACAAATAAAAACACCAGCAATTAATGATCCAAATATGAGAACATAATGTTTTGGCAATTTGGATTACAGTTGACAAATAAAGTGTTTACATGAAAAAGGGTCATATCCCCTCCCAGACAACGGCTAGATCAAGGAAAATTATTGTCCTACAAGGGGCAATTGGTATTAAAGTATGCAAGGCTTATAGCATTCTGTAAACCTCTAAGGAAATTTGGGGTAGATGCTTCTAAACTACATTCTTCTATATCTGAGCAAAAACAAAAAAAAGGAGCTTCTAAACTATATTCAAATTTGCAAATAAATGCTCAAACTCAACTTCACCACAGCAATATATCAACTACACACAAATTCTTTATGTTGTGAGAGATAATCCTATGTTAAACACCATGCTCGTGAAAAGGCAAAGCATACTGAATGACCGATGGGAAACATCCAAAAGTCACCTACTTATGCACAAAATTCCTCTCCCTTTACGAAGTTGCACCACACTTTCATATCATAGTATTTGATAACGATGCTCCCTAAAACACCCAGTTTCATTAACAGCAGAATTTTCATGCAACCATACATGAATAAGCCCATCCACTCAAATGGAAACATAAAAAGCTAATATCCGGGAATTACCTTGCAAAAGTTCTCTGACACTGGACCATCATTTTCTGAAGCACTCAATTCCTGTACAACTTTCTCCAGTCCTTTACTAATAGCTTGCATTTCCTCTGCCAAAAATTTTAGTTGTATCTGTGTAATGATTAACCATTCAGCAGGTATGCCAAAGACAAAGAAAACTAACTTATAAAAAGGCACCAAGGAAAAAGTACCTTGGTGGAAGCCTCCAAACTCACAAGATCATTCACGAAATCTAGGAGTTCTGGCAACTTTTCAGCAAGTACCTACAGCTTGGAAAGTCAAAATGAAATTACAAAGGGTTCTTTTTTGAGAAGAATTACAAAGAGTTATAAATAAATACTTGTGTACAAAGGTAGCAATAAAGAAGTTCAACTAATCTCTATAACTAAATGTGATAGAGTAAGAAGAGAAATTAATACTTCTCATGGTAAAAACAATTCATATGCACAGAGATTTGGCTAAATAGTAGACCCTATTAGGTAGATCCATCCAAAATTCATCAGAAACTTCTCCTGAAATTTTGAAAATCGTCAAGAACCTCTCCTAGAATTCATTCCCACCCCCATCCCCACCCTAAAGTATCATATATTTGTTGAAACCATCCAAGAATCCGTGGGATGTGCATGTATATTAGCCAAGCCTTAGGAGTGATCAATAAAATTATTCTCACATTTTATACCAATTTTCACATTAATCGAATAGCCACTGCTCAATATGCACAAAATGAAGAATAGAACCTCTGCAGAGAATTCAGATTTTCATTCATCTACCACAGAAAAGAAAGAAACAGTGAGCCAGCACAGTGAGCGCGGATGTTGAAAGGGGTTAATTAATATGAAAAAATTTCCAACAGATACCAATACTCTTCTATAATTTCTAACTACAGGCTTTATACTCCTAATATCTTACTGCTCCAAGTGCCAGGCAGCATTTTTATGGCCAGTATCTGCAGGTAACATTACAAGCCAAAAGAGGAAAAGAAAATGACATCTGCTTATAGAGACCACCAATCAACAGACTGGAACAACATTGCACAAGGAATTGCATGTATAATGAGGTTAAAAGACAAATTTTACAGAAATGGTTAGCAAAGTTAGAGAGGAAAGTGCTATACCTTACAAAGATAATGCATGAGAGTCATCTTGTTGTTCCGGGCTCGGGTATCAGTGAGTTTGAGGAGACTATCCAATCGAAATCCAACAGCAGCACCTTCAGCCATAAACCCAGTAACTTAATAAAAAGACAAATCAACAACAGCAGGAACTGGTTCTTCTGAGAAAGAATGTATAGAACAAAAGCAAAAGCTTGAGATGGCAGGTAACAGCAAAACTTTTGATAAGCAAGCATGTGTGCGCACATATGTGTATCCATGCCCACCAACAGAATTGCATTTGAACATGCCACTCCAGAAAGAACAATTATAATAAATAAATAGAAGAAAAAGGGATGAAAAAATAAATTCCCTTGGAGCACATCAAGCGCAGCAGAAACCATCAATGAAAGGCCTACCTTTATGAGCTAATTCCGTTAATTGTTTCCTCCCCTTCAAAAGTGACTAAATCCTAGCGAGTAGCGGCTCCTTTTTGCTTTTCCTTATCTATTCACTACAACTTTTTGCATGTCCCAGTGCTATTTATTTATATCACCTTCCATCTGTTTTCACTCTTCAATTTATAATACACAACCATAATTCATTCCTAACTCAAATACAAATTCATTCTTATAGTTTTCTTGCTGATAAAAGAAATTCCCAGATGCAGTGGTACAGTACATGTAAAAATTCATAATTTGATCTTAGTAAAAAAAAAAAAAACATAATAGTAACTAGATAAATGTCAACTCACCCCTTGCAGTTCCATGATTCAAAGCATTACCCAGAGAAAGAATAGTTTGCATGATCCGTTTCAACTTGACTGAATTCCTTACCTGGTGAACACATCAAGAAAAATGGTTTAACAGATCAAAATGATCAAAGAAATATCATTATTTCAAGAAACTTTAAAATGTAAATTTGAACAAAAACTTGCCTCTTCAGATGCAGAATTTATAATATTCAAACTCTTTCTAAGGTCAGAAACCTGGAAAAAGAAAAAGCAAGTCATCACAAATATTGGTAAAAGCAACAATGAAGAAGCATCATAGGAACTATAGGACTAAATCAAATGTCCACCAACCTGGGAATGGAATTGCATCTTAAATGAGAAAACTCGTAGCTTTGACTCTATCCGTGGAACTTTCATCAATTCTAGGAAGAACTGACACAAATAACACAAGCTTGTAAATCAGAACAAAATAAAAGAGAAAGTTGAAGGTGATTTCCCAAACCATACATAGTAATTCTGCGACTTATATTGATAGAGGCAGTCAATTCCAATGAAGCAAGCAATTACATAACTATCACTATCAGCTGACATATATCTCTTTTCATAGATTAAACTGCTAAGGAAATGGCAAGGCAGCACAATACTTATATTGTCAGTTAAGAAAGATGGAACAAGCCATCCAAGAAATAACAGAAATATGAAAAAGAAACCTAAAGCATAAGAATAAACCACTCACCCGTTCACATTTTCCCAAGTTTTCCTTATCTCCTTTGTAGTTCTGCACATAAATGTACAATTCTTTTAATACTAAAGATATACACGGGTCCACAATTATAATTCTCAAAGGACACCATAACATTAAGGAATGGAAGATTTTAACTGAGAAAAAGGAGCAGCACACATAATTATGATAGAGAAAAGAGCACAAACGTCCAGTACCTTGAGTAATTCCATTTCTTCTTTTGTTGGACAAAACTTAATAAGGTTATCAACCTGATCAACGTCCATTACTGAATCATCCAAAGCAAGGACTAAACTCTGCAAGATATTAGCAGGAAAGCAGAGAATGTAAGAAAATTACCACATAAGTTTAAATCAGTAAACTAATAAATTGATGTAGCACTTTCATTTTGCAAATGGAAAAATATCAGTAGGGGCAATTGGAGATCTAAAGTGGAATACTATCCACGATGCTTATAAGAAACAATTTTTCTTCTTGTTTTTTCTTAAACAGAAAGCTTAGTTTCAATCCTAAAAGTAGTTACTAAATAAGATTTACCCCCGTCAGAGTTTGTCCCCTTTCCGCTTGAGCAAAAGTCAGGGACTAGAAGATTCAAACTGGACTAGATAATACTTAACCACAAGTATCATTGGCTAAGAAAGCAGGACAGAGTACGGAAAAGAGTTTAGTAACAATATAAACATCTAAATTTCATTACAATGAAAAATCATTAAGGTTATCTTTAACCATTTAGTTACAATTGTCAAGAAATTCTACTTACAAATATGCCCATAAGAAATATCTTACCGTCAAATCAGGCAAAGGAATTTTAACCTTTGAAAGCATAATTTCACAATTATATGCCCGCCTAAACTCAATCTGCAAAACCAATCAATAACTTTGTGATTCATATTTCATCCTATGAATTATCTCACCGTCAGGGAACCATCCTTGCTAGTTTGATGGACTGATCATTCAAAACATTCTACCAAAATTGACCACTAATTACCAGATGGACTTTCTCAGATTTAGGTTCCACACGGTGACTTGATTTCCCACGGTTGCCTCTATTATCTGAATTTGGGACAGCTGCTGAGAAAAGACTCTCTAGTTCTGACATGTCAAATTCTGGAGCCCTGACAGACAAAATAAAATTACAACAACAAAATGCCAAAAAATCATAAGGATCAAAACAAATAAACAAATGTAACAACGAAAGAACAGACACTAACAACATGATGCATACTTGGAAGCTTCATCAGGTTTTTGCGCCTCAGCCCACAAGCTTCCTTGCATGGCCCTTGTTAACTTTAGCCAATGATATGGTTTCAGGTTATTCTTTCTAGGTTGAGACTGATTTCTAGGACTTGCACGTGTTAAGCCTTGATCTTTTGCACTAAATGGAGCACGAGAAGGAGGTCCAGGAACTGGAGGGATGTTACAATTACTGACCCGCCAGCAAAATGATGAGGTGGACGTACCGACGCCTTGACTATCTTGTTACAGCATTACACTGAAGGGGGATGAGGCTGGCCGAATTTTGGGGTTAGATCTGTTAGATGGAAGGGGAGATGAGGCCGTAACTCGGGTGCCCGTATGTTAACCGAGGGTAACCCGACACTACTGGCCAGTAGTCAATTAATGAGCCCACCAGAGAAGGGTTCTTGTCCTCCACAAGGAGATTCCTAACACCACGGTCCCAGGTGAAGGGGTATTGGGAATTGAGGGGGAAGGACCATAAAAGTCATTCAGGTACTAAGACCAACCCCGAGCGATACTCCACAGAAATCGTTCAAAAACCTAGACCAGGGGACAACAAGTTAGAAACCTCCGAGCGGCACTCCGACAACGAAGCCGTGGAACGCAGATAGGCCAAAGATTTGTTGTCCATGGCCCAACCCTTTTAGAGACCGATCCCCTGATCCTGCGACCCGCGTTGAGCCTACCTGCTCCGCGATGAATGCGCGTTGAGCCTCTCTCAAGTACTCAACAGCGTCTAGCTTTGATAACTGAAGTTGACCCCATCTCTTACATTAGAAGACCTTCGGCCCTCGTGCCAAGGATATTTGAAGACGGAACCATCATGAAGGGCTCACGGACCATTTGTGGGGAGCCCAATTCCGAGGACCCAAGGACCATTTGTGCGGGGTCGACTACATGTTTTCTTTTCCTTTTGCAGGTGCCAGGATATCTGGAAAAGGCCAATCGCCTGCTATGTGTACCCACTGTGATATAGAACTTTTACGGTCATTTTATCTAACGGAACGGGTTGTGAGTATCTCCTTCTCCATAAATATTTGTGTTTCATTTTAATTGTGAATGTGGATGAGTTATTTAGCAGGGTATCTTTACGGGTTTGCTTAACTCGGATGAGTTACCCGAGTGGACGCGCCCTTTATTTGGGCGTATCTCTATAGGTTTTCTTAATCGGATGAGTTCCCCGAGTGGACGCGCCCTTTATTTGGGCGTATCTCTATAGGTTTTCTTACTCGGATGAGTTTCCCGAGTGGATGCACTTTTTATTTGGACGTATCTCTACAGGTTCGCTTAACTCGGATGAGTTCTCCGAGTGGACGCGCCCTT
>JAVXUL010000019.1:12296476-12307393 GCA_035590515.1 Trichilia minutiflora
CTATAAATAGCCTCTAGAAGGTGTGAAAAACACAGAATTATGCATGAATAAAATTTGAAAGATTATTTGCGAGTATTCCTCTTCGAATTCTTGTGTGAACTTTAGACTTATCAAAGGGCTTGCAATCCTTTGTGGCGTCATTCCTTTGTAACTAGGTTCTTGAAACAAGTTCCTCAACGGGTCTGAGGTTTCCAATCTGATCATATTGACTTTTCGGGTTAAAATCTACTTGTTCGTGGATTTTTAGGCTACTTAACCTACGGATTCACATCATAATCTCTATAACTAGATGCGATAGAGTAGGAAGAGAAATTAGTACTTCTCAAGGTAAAATCGATTCATATGCACAGAGACTTTGCTAAATAGGCAGACCCCATTAGATCCATCCAAAATTCATCAGAATTGTCTCCTGAAATTTTGAAAATCATCACGAACTTCTCTTAGAATTCATTAGAACCCCACCCCCAACCTAAAGTATCATATATTTGTTGAAACCTTCCCTAAACCATGAGATGTGCATGTATATTAGCCAAGCCTTAGGAGGGATCAACAAAATTATTCTCACATTTTATAACAATTCATACATTAATCAAATATCCAGTGCTTAATACAGAGAAAATGAAGAATAGGGCCTTTGCAAAGAATTCAGATTTTCATTCATGCAACCAGAAATGAAGAAATAGTGTGCCGGCACAGTGAGCGAGGATGTTGATAAAATGATAAATGTTAAAAACATTCCAACAGATACCAATACTCTTCTATAATTTCTAATTAAATGCTGTATACTACTAGTATCTTACTGCTCCAAGTGTCAGGCAATATTTTATGGCCAGTACCTGCAGGTAAAATTATAGGCCAGAAGAGGAAAAGAAAATGACATTTGATTATAATGAGCGAAGACGAATACACTGGAACAAAATGCACAAGGAATTGCATGTATAATGACCTTAAAAGACAAATTTTACATAAATGGTTAGCACAGTAAGAAAGGAAAGTGCTATACCTTACAAAGATAATACATGAGAGTCATCTTCTTGTTCTGGGCTCGGGTATCAGGGAGTTTAAGGAGACTATCCAATTGAAATCCAACAGCAGCACCTTCAGCCATAAGCCCGGTAGCTTAATAAAAAAAAAATCAAAACAACATGAATTGATGCTTCAGAGAAAGAAATGTCTAGAACAAAGGCAAAAGCTTGAGATCGCGGGTAACTGAAAAACTTTTGCCTAAGTGAGCATGTGTGAGCACATATGTGCACAGTTGCCTACCAATGGAATTGCCTTTGAACATGCCACCCCAGAAATAACAATTATAATAGATAAATAGAAGAAAAAGGGATGAAATATTAAATTCCCTTTGAGCACATCAAGTGCAGCACAAATACCATCAATGAAAGGCTGACCCTTATGATTTGATTCTGTTAATTGTTTCCTCCCCTTGAAAAGTGACTAAATCCTACCGAGTAGCGGCTCCCTTTTGCTTTTCCTTACCAGTTCATCACAACTTTTTCCATGTCCAATGTTATTTATTTATATCATCTTTCATCTTTTTCCACTCTTCAGTTTATACTACACAACCATAATTCATTCCAAACTCAAGTATGAATTCATTCTTATAGTTTTCTCACTGATAATAGAAATTCCCATATGCAGTGGTACGGTAAAAATTCGTAATTTGAGATTAGTGAAAAAAACATAATACTAACTAGATAGATGTCAACTCACCCCTTGCAGTTCCATGATTCAAAATATTACCCAAAGAAAGAATAGTTTGCATGATCCGTTTCAACTTGACTGAATTCCTGACCTGACGAGCACATCAAGAAAATGGTTTCAGAGATCAAAATTATCAAAGAAATATCATTATTTCAAGAAACTTTAAAATGTAAATTTGAAAGACAACTTGCCTCTTCAGATGCGGAATTTATAATATTCAAACTCTTTCTAAGATCAGAAACCTGAAAAAAGAAAAGGCAAGTCATCACAGATATGGATAAAAGTAACAATGAGGAAGCATCGTGGGAACTATAGGACTAAATCAAATGTCCTACAACCTGGGAATGAAATTGCATCTTAAATGAGAAAACTCTTAGCTTTGACTCTATCCAAGGCACTTTCATCAATTCTAAAAAGAACTGCCACAAAATACACAAGCTTGTAAATCAGAACAAAATAAAAGAGAAAGTTGAATGTGATTTTCCAAACCATACATAGTAATTCTGCCACTTATATTGATGGAGGTAGTCAATTACTATGAAGCAAACCATTACACAACCATCACTATCAGCCAACATATATCTCCTTACATAGATTAAACTGCTAAGGAAATGGCAAGGAAGCCCAATACTTATGCTCTCAGTTAATAGGGATGGCACAAGCCATTTGAAAAATAACAGAAATTTGAAAAAGAACCATAAAGAAAAGAATAATCCCCTAACGTGTTCACATTTTCCCAAGTTTTCCAGATCTCCTTTGTAGTTCTGTATATAAATGTACAATTCTTTTTGTACTAAAGATATACACAGGTGCGCCATTATAATTCTAAAAAGACACCATGTCATTAAGGAACGGAGATTTCAACTGAGAAAAAAGGAGGAGCGCGTATAATTATGATAGAGAAAAGAGCACAAATGTCCACTACCTTGAGTAAGGACAAAACATAATAAGATTATCAGCCTGATCAATATCCATTGCTGAATCATCCAAAGTAAGAACTAAATTCTGCAAGATATTAGCAGGAAAGCAGAGAATGTATGATAATTTCCAAGTAAGTTCGAATCAGTAAACTATTAAATTTATGCAGCACTTTAATTTTCCAAATGGAAAAATATCAGCGGGGACAATGGGAGATCTAAAGTGACTAGGTCTGCAGGACAGAGTGCAAAAAAGAGTTTAGTAACAACATAAACGTCTAAATTTCATTTACAATGAAAAATCATAAAGGATGTCTTCTAGTATTTAGTTACAATTGACTAGAAGTTCTACTTGCAAATATGCCCATAAGAAATATCTTACCATCAAAGCAGGCAAAGGAATTTTAACCTTTGAAAGCATAATTTCACAATTATATGCCCACCTAAACTCAATCTGCAAAACCAGTCAATATCGTGTGATTCATCTTTCATCCTATGACCTACCTTACCATCAAAGGAACAATCCTTACTAGTTTGATTGACTGATCATTCAAAACATCCTACCAAAATGGAACACTAATTACCAGATGGACTTTCTCAGATTTAGGTTCTACACAGAGACCTGATTTCCCAAGGTTGCCTCCATTATCTGAATTTGGGGTAGCTGCTGAGAAAAGACTCTCTAGTTCTGACATGTCAAATGCTGGAGCCCTGACATGCAAAATAAAAGGACTACAATAAAATGCCAAAAAAATGTAAGGATCAAAACAAATAAACAAATGGAACCAATGAAAGAATAGACACCAACACATGATGCATACTTGGAAGCTTCATCAGGTTTTTGTGGCTCAGCCCACAAGCTTCCTTGCATGGACCTTGTTAACTTTAGCAAATGATATGGTCTCAGGTTATTCTTTCTAGGTTGAGACTGATTTCTAGGACCTGAAAGTGTTAAGCCTTGTCCTTTTCCACTAAATGGAGCAGTAGATGGAGGTCCAGGAATTGGAGGGACGACACCATTACTGACCCCAGAAGGAGAGGAATCACAAAATTTTGATAATGATAACTCTTTAGCAGGAGGAGCTGGTGGGGGTGACGCCGGAGGAGCATGTGCTGAATTGTTAGAAAACGAAACCTTTGGAGGGATACTAGGACCAGGGGGATGCATTGGTGGCAGTGCTGAAGAAGTAGTACTATGACCCCTAGAATGTAAAGGAGGTGGTGGCAGTGCTGAAGAAGTAGTAATATGTAAAGGAGGTGGTGGGAGCAGAGGAGGTGTCGATGTGATTGTCGAACTCTTAGTAGTTAGTGGACAAGAGACAGAGGAATCGGTTGATGAAGTAACCAAAGGGGGTGGTGGAGGAGGTGGGGTTGAAAATGAGTTCTTGTTTGTGGAAGATGGAAATGTTCCCGAAAATGAAGGGGGTGAGGGAGGAGGTGGACTTGAATATGAGTTCTTGACAGAGGAAGATGGAGATGCTCCTGAAAATGAAGTGGAAGAAGGGTGAGGAGGTGGGGTTGAAAATATGTTATTGGTAGAGGAAGAGGAAGATGTTGTTGAAAAGGGCGGGGGTGATGGGGAAGGAGGTGCGGTTGAAAATGAGTTCTTGAAAGAGGAAGAGGAAGATGTTCCTGAAAAAGAAGGGAGAGGAGGGGGGGGAGGGGGAGTTGAATACAATCTTAGTTATAATAGAGGATGCCTCTGAAGAAGGCACAGGAGGTACAGTAGACCGATTTGATACCAACAATTGCTCTCCACCTAGTGCGGTGGTTCCAGGAATTTGGGCAAGTAAAGATTGTGTTCCCTTGGAAGCCAAACGGGGGGAAGGAGAAGGAGGTGTTGCACAAGTTTTTTGAGTAGCTATAGGAAATAACAATGAAGATTGCAAAGAGGGAGGTTGCAGTGGTGGTGGTGGAGACGACAGTGAAATAGGCAAATGAGTCAATTGTAGACGTTTCAGTATATTTGGGACGGGAGAACTAGGTGTAGTAGGTAGAGATCTTGTAACCTGATGTGTGACTTCTTCATTGTTAGATTTGTCATGATCATGCAATAAAGCTGTAATTCCAAGGGATGAGGGGTCACTATGATATCTTGATACAGGTGCAGGTGACCCTTGCGAGGAGTTGAAAGAAGCCGAAGCAGATGGTGCACACGTGCAGTTTTAGGTAATCTCTGAGAAATGATCTTAGATTGAGCAGGTCGATGGAGAGCAACTTGCGGTTCTTGGGGTTCAATCTTCCTTTTGAATGAATTTGCATCCAGGGATGATTTAACAGATGGCATAAACAGTTTTCCTTGAGCAGTGGATGCAAAACTCCCAATCTTATCTGATGCCTTCAATTTTAGTTGCTCTTTATCTTTTTCAAGAACTGATTCTAGCGTAATGTTGCCTCTTTCTGCATTTTGGGGAACACAAGTTTCCAAATTTTCTGGGATGTTATTTAGAGGCTTAATATGGTGGAGCATGTTTACTGCAACATCTGATTTTGGATCTATCTGTAATCAAATATACACAACAGGATATTTTGGTGAAAAAGACGAATTCATTATTTCATATAATAGAGGTATATATTTATATACAAGAGTTAGACCTATAATAGGAAACTATATAACTCCTAATTAATATATATATTTACATTCTAATTTAACTACTTTCCATAACACTATCCAATCAATATTGCTGAAAATTTCATGAACTTTAGCAAATGCTTCAATAGGAAGGCCATCCTTCTCCTCTAAACCCGGCTAATCAATTGAAACAAGAGAAGTTGCAGCATCCGTCTCTGAAAAAAGAACCTTCATCCAGACACAACATATTAATTGCATGGATTTTATTTTTTATCCTTTGATTTAAAAAAAGGAAAAAAAAAGGAAAAATTTTCGCTAATAAGACGGGGAAATTCCATCTATACTTCAAACATTACTAAGCATAACACCAGGAAAAGCAGAGAGATACCTGGGCTCTGAAGTCGTTTGGAAATTGATCCTTAGAACTCCACAATATGTTGATTTCATCACGGTTCAGCATCAAAATGTTTGACCTTATAAAGGCTATATTAAACATGACCCGAAACATCATCTCCTCACGCTCTTGATCACTATACAAGCTAAAACACTCAACCACAACATCACCCTGAATATGGCAGTGGATGTCAATTTTCACTAATTCAAAATCTGCCTGCGTCACATATGAAGGTGGTAAATATAGGTATAATTAAGTTTGGGGACAACATAAATACTAATAATAATGTACTTGTAATTCCCCAATAGATCTTTAACAGTGCAGAGAAACTTTTGAAACAGATGCAGAGAAAACTAAATTTAAACGGGAAATAAGAAAAGAGCACAAATATTTGGGAGAAAAAATGTATTGTTTCTTCTCTGTTACACTCTCAGTTGCAACTGCTACTAGATCCTAAGCCATCCAAAATGGTAAATAATGTAATGACTGTAGCAAATCTCATAACTATATTTAAGATTTCCATTAGGACTTTGGATTGAAAACAATCCCAATATCTGCTAGATTTATTTTGACTGGAAACAGTTTGTGGCATAATATTTTTCCTGAGATTAGATAGTGGCATCATATAGAAATAGCATATAACCATCGTGGGGTGACAATCACAAGACAAGAGCCTTAGTACCCTCACATGTCTTCCATTTACAGAGGAAAGATATAATCTCAAACCTCTTCGAACATTCCAACAGCCCTCTTTGATTTTGGAAAAGGAAAGATCCTCACGAACATAGAGAAAAAATATATAGGTCTCATGCTAAAGGTGGAACATGTTACCAATACAATCAAGGATTACCAATCAAGAGTTAGAAAGTGTAGTTCATTTCACAGATTTTAACTACCTAGAACTAAAGCAGTTGTAGAATCATGCGTCATAGGTAACAGTGGACATTATCATTGCAATTTATTGTCCTGACTAAGAGGTGTCAGCCATTAGAACTTCAAATCAGACAAGAAAAAAAATGCATACTGTGACTGTCATCCACTGATTCTGGGAGTGAATATGTATCACACAACATATTTTATCACAAAATCGTAAGCTGTTATTACTTGTAAGAGAGAGGAGAGGACCATCCGTCCACAAAAGCGAGAATGAACAAAGATAAGAGAGTCAGCATTTTGACATGGTATAAATTACAATCAAAAATTTCGATCAAAGAAAAGAAAAATGTAAAGGTAACTCAACTGCTTGAAATGCCGAACAAGTTTGCTCCTTTTTGGTGTTGAGAACAAAACTTTAGGAGATTGATCATCAACCATAAGAGGATCTTGTCCATAAATCCTAAATACCGGACAGCAACCCCCTTCTCCATCCAAACTAGAAATCATTCTCAGAATAATGCAATCCAGCGTAAGTGCCCTATCCAGTGGAGGTCATTCTGAGCTCACATTCCTTCTTGACACTTACTGTCGTTACCTCAATTGGGAAGGCAATGGATTCAACGGTGATATTAGCTGCAAAAATTCACGAGGTGCTTGCTTGTAAATCATGTCCAAAGTTTTCTGCTCCCCAGTACACCACTTCCTATATAGCAACAGGGCAGCAAGCATGAAGGCCAAGACTGGCCATCCAGCTCTTTCACAACGCTTCAAGAGCACATTATGTTGCCCAAGGGAGACCCAACTTTCAATTGACCTCAAGAAGTGATGAACCATCTCCATTGTAAGTAATGGACAACATTCCTAGTGACGAGAATAATCCATTAGTCATATCATACTCAGACAACACGTGAGAAATCAGGCTTTGTTTTTCTCCTTCTCGAAAGTTAAACACCATGAATGAAGCCTCAGGAAAGTAGTCACGGAGTTGACCCAATATGCCTCCCAAATATACATTTGTCGTCTTCTAAAGTGTCAGTGGTGAAGCAGCAATCAAAGACTACATGATGCAAGAGTAGCAGCAAGAAGAAAAATTAAAAAGGTAAACTCTTGGATTATAATAAGTCACTTTCCTTTGCAATAGTCACAATTACCATTAAGTAATACAATCCAAAAAGCTGAAAGATTTTACGACAAATGACAAATAGCTGCACGGATTAACCTAAATTTAATTTATTTCAACTGTAAATAAATTTTGAAAGAGTAAAGAAGATAAATTAAACATCAAAGCATTCTATTTGATCGTATTACAAACTCCACCCCCAACTAAAGACTAAATAGTGAGCTAACATGTGAATCCTTTTCTAATTCACTTCCATTTCTTGTTAAACGGAAAACATTATCCGGGTAAATAGTTCTCGCATTATTCAACATAAAAACATCAATGTGATGTATTCAAAACACTGAAATCAAAATAAACCCATTTGTTCAAAAACCAAAACGAAACAAAACTGAAGGAATGAACGCGTTACCGTAAACCCTTTCAGAGATCTCCAAAACCAATGTAATAATTAATTTCATTTTCTTGATAGAAACCCTCTCTCTCTAAACGACAACGGAATCCAAGGATGTGACGTTTGTCTCATGTCTATTATCTTTATTTCTGTATATGTTTATCAATGTGTGTTGTGTTTTTTCTGCTGCGTTGTTTTGGGAGATATGACGAAAACGATTGGCTTCCGTAATTTTATTATTTGCTTGGATAATAACATTGAAGTCAACGCTTGTTATAATTTTTCACAAATCAGAATAAATCTTAGCCATTGATATTGAATGATTAAAAAATTATTATTATTAAAAAAATAATAAAATTTAATTATTATTATTAAAAATTTTATTTTAAATATTTATTATTAATAATAAAATTTAATTAAATATCAAATGCCTTTCAATATAATATGGTTAAAGTTATGTTAAAGGTTTTCTATTACATTATTATAATATACTTCAAAAAATAACTTAAAGTGTATGAGATTTATTATTTAAAAGTAGTCTTAGAGGTATGACTTTTTTTTGTGTGTATATATTTATGTAGGAGTATGATAATATTATTATTAAAAATGTAAATTAATATAATAAATAAAAATAAATAATATAGACGAAACAACAATCAATATTACAAATTTATAAGTTAATCAAAATTCAAAATTATTATTTTATCTAAATTAAATCAAATCGAACCATATTAGTTTAATTCGATTTTATTTTTTAATGTTTTTAAGTATATTTCAAATGGTTTTTTAAAGATTTGATATGATAAAACTTAAATCAAACGGATTAAATTTAAAAAAAAATAAACTGACTGAAATCAAATTAAAAAAATAATAATAATAAAGCCTAACAAAAATAATTTTTACTAGGATAATCTGTTTATTTTAATTGGAATTAATTTATGGACCTCTTTGATAGAATTAGGCAAACTACATCATTATTTGTTAAAAAGGGTAAAAATGAAGGACCTTGATCTTATTTCCCATTATTGAAATAAAAGTGCTTGACTAAGCATTAATCAAGGCTTTGTAAGTTGTACTTTATGTTCCGAATTAATCCGAAGATTAAAAAGGTGCTTTATGCTTTCAATTGATTTGTTATGTTGGTCAAATGGTTGACTTTCGGTTGGTTTAACGAATGGGTTAGAAATAGTGAAAGTCAATTTCCGAAGATTAATTTATTTAATTATTAAATAATTATAAAATGACAAGGATCTCATGATTAATCTCGGTAATGGCATTGAATTTTGAGACTAAATATGACTAATTTAATTATAAAAAATATTTAAATTCATAAATTATTTTATAAATAAAAAAATATTAATCTATCTATCATATAGCTCGTAATACATCCGAAAAGATGGATGGAATGATTGGGATTTAGGACTTTGAATTTAAGATCCTAAGTTTGAATTCTTTCAATATAAACGTCTGATTGATGCGTTGAGATGGAAGTTCTAATTTATTTATGTGTTTGGTATTATTACGGATACTTCATATACACGCGTTTAGTGATTAAAATAAGAATAATGTGATTTACGATCACGGATTTCACGACAGTGGATATCTATTTTCGTGTGTAACTGAATGCCATAATAATAATCGAATATAAAAAGTTCTGAATTAATATATATATATATATATATATATATGTGTGTGTGTGTGATTATAATCATATGATCGCTGAAAATATTTATAAATATGAGAAATACAGTAATAGTTAAACTTAAAAGTTAAACAAATTATGAAAAAATTAAGTACACAACAACTAAATTATTATATTAAATTATTGTTATTATTTTTTTCTAAAAATCTATATTAAAAAAATCATAATTTAAATATTAAATGATTTTTGTTGGATCAATTATTTTAATTTTGATAATTTTCTTTAATTGTAGATGATAACAAATTCAGTAAGAAAAAAAAGGTTCTAATACTTGAAATTTAGAGGAAAATTTTCTTTCATCGACATTTATCATTGTATATATATTCAAGTATTTGATAAACAAAGCCTATATGAAAAAAATTAATAAAATAACTTATAATATAATTTTTTTATAATTTGAATAATATGCCAAATTAGTTAGTTAAAATAAGCAATAATAATAATAATAATAATTTGAATTACATTAAATTAATTAATTTTAATCAGCAATCATAATAGTAATTTAAATATAATTTTTTCATTGTTTATATTGTAAGTAGTAATAAAAGTTCGTTAATAAGATGATACTCAAAGAAATCTTTTTTTTAATAAACAACTCTTTGATAAATTTAATCATAATTTTAAATAATATATATTTTATCAAAACTTTATAATAGTAATCCATTTTTTTATTTAATTAAAAAAAATCAAACCATTATTATACATAACTTGATGTCACTACACGGTCCACTAAATCGTTTTCACATACCTAATTTTATTTTATTTTTTATTTAAAAAATAGAAAAATTACATAAATTTAGTAGTATATATTTATTTAATCAATATAATATTTTAAGGGTAATATTGTACAAAACTTTTAAATCCACCCCAATTTTTATACCTTATTAGTTCTATAAGAAAAGGTCACAAATTAAAATATATACACACAACAACAAATTTAAAATATATAACAAAAAATAATTACAATACATACAAATTTTATATGAATTCATCACTTACACATATTTATATAATAATAATTATTATTATTATTATTTGTTGATGCAAAAAATGATCACGGCGACTATTCCTCGCACCAGCAGATTTCTTCTTCTTCTTCTTACTCCTGTAGCTGCAAAACACACGGAACACCTTGGGGTAAAGCCGGTTTCCCGACGAAAACCCTCCGATGCTTAAGTCAGCTAGGGTTTTACTTTGTGTGTGAGGGAGGTGTGCATGCAATAGCTAAGGAT
>JAVXUL010000019.1:12307493-12335055 GCA_035590515.1 Trichilia minutiflora
CAGGTGGAGCATGTGCTGAATTGTTAGACAATGAAACCTTTGCAGGGATACTAGGAGTAGGGGGTGGGGGTGGGGGTGGGAGTGGGAGTGGGAGTAGTGGCAGTGCTGAAGAAGTACTATTATGACCCTTAGAATGTAAAGGAGGTGGCGGTGGGGGAGGAGGTGCAGATGTGATTGCCAAGCTCTTAATAGTTGGTGGACAAGAGACAGATGAATCAGCTGATGAAGCAACCAACGGTGGTGGTGGCGGAGGAGGAGGTGGGGTTGAAAATGAGTTCTTGATCGTGGAAGGTGGGAATGAAAATGTTTTGGAGGAGGAAGGCGGAGGTGGAGTTGAAAATGAGTTCTTGACAGAGAAAGATGGAGATGCTACTGAAAATGATGGGGGTAAAAGGGGAGGTGGTGGGGCCGAAAACAAGTTATTGGTAGAGGAAGATAAAGATGCTCTTGAAAAAGGAGGTGGTGATGGGGGGGGAGGTGGAGTTGAAAACGAGTTCTTGAAAGAGGAAGAGGAAGATGTTCCTGAAAAAGGAGGGGGTGGGGGAGGAGGAGGGGGAGTTGAAAATGAGTTATTAACAGCAGAAGATGAAAATGTTCCTGAAAAAGAAGGGGGAGGGGGAGTTGAGAATGAATTTTTGGCCTGGCTAGATGGAGGTACCCCTTGTAAAGAATGGCGTGGAGAAGGAGAAGGTAAAGGGGGAGTTGAATACAATTTCGTAGTTACAATAGTGGATGCCTCTGAAGCAGGCAAGGGAGATACAACAGACCGGTTTGCTATCAGCAATTGCTCTCCACCTAGTGGGGTTGCTCCTGGAATTTGGGCAAGTAAAGATTGAGTTCCCTTGGAAGCCAATTGGGGGGAAGGAGGAGGAGCTGCACAAGCATTTTGAGTAGTTATAGGAACTAACAATGAAGACTGCAAAGAGGAAGGTTGCGGTGGTGGTGGTGGAGGATGAGGAGACAACAACGAAGTAGACAAACGAGTCAATTGTAGAGGTTTCAGTATATTTGAGACAGGAGAACTAGGTGTACTAGGTAGAGATCTTGTCACCTGATATGTGACTTCTTCATTGTTAGGTTTGTCATGATCATGCAATAGAGCTGTAATTCCAAGGGATGAGGGTGCACTATGATATCTTGATCCAGGCAGAGGTGAGCCTTGCAAGGAACTGAAAGAAGCTGAAGCAGACAGTGAAGTTTTAGGTAATCTCTGAGAAATAATCTTAGATTGAGCAGGGCGTTGGAGACCAATTTGCAGTTCTTGAGGTTCAATATTCTTTTTCAATGAATTTGCATCCAGGGATCGTTTAACAGATGGCATAAACAGTTTTCCTTGAGCAGTGGATGCAAGACTCCCAATGTTATTTGATGTCTTCGGTTTTAGTTGCTCTTTATCTTTTTCAAGAACTGATTCCAGCGTAATGGCGCCTCTTTCTGCATTTTGGGGAGTGCCAGTTTCCAAATTTTCTAGAATGATATTTAACGGCTTGATATGGTGAAGCATGTTTACCGCAACATCTGACTGTGGATCTAGCCAATCAACATTGCTGAAAATTTCGTGAACTTTAGCAAATGCTTCAATAGGAAGGCCATCCTTTTCCTCTAAACCCGGTAAATCAATTGAAACAAGAGAAGTTGCAGTATCCATCTCTGAAAAAAGAACCTTCATCCAAACACAACAAAATTAATTTTATGGATTTTATCTTCTATCCTTTGATTAAAAAAAAAAAGAGGAAAAAATTTCATTAATAAGACGGGGAAAATTCCATCTACACTTCAAAAATCACTAAGTATAACAGCAGGAAAAGCTGAGAGGTACCTCAGCTCTGAAGTCCTTGGGAAATTGATCCTTAGCATCCCACAAGATGTCAATTTCATCACAGTTCAGCATCAAAATGTTTGACCTTATAAAGGCTGTATTAAACATGACCCGAAACATCATCTCTTCACGCTCTTGATCACTATCCAAACTAATACACTCAAGCACAACATCACCTTGAATATGGCAGTGGATGTCAATTTTCACTAATTCGCAATCAGCCTGTAACATATATGAAGGTGGTAAGTATAGGTATAATTAAGTTTGGCAACAACATAAATACTTGAATCACATAATTGGAAGGAGAAAAAATCTCTAATAATAATGAACTATAATTCCCCAATTGATCTTTAACAGGGCAGAGAAACTTCTGAAACAGATGTAGAGAAAACTAAATTTTAACCAAAAATTTAAAAAAAAAAATACAAACATCTGGGGGAAAAAATGTATTGTTTCTTCTCTGTTGCACTCTAGGTTGCAAGTGCTACTAGATCCTAAGCCATCCAACATGGTAAAAAATGTAATGACTCTAGCAAATCTCATAACTATATTTAAGATTTCCAAAAGGACTTTGGATTGAAAACAATCTCAATATCTGCCAGATTTATTTTAACTGAAAACAGTTTGTGTCATAATATTTTTCCTGAGATTAGATATTGGTATCATATAGAAAGAGCAGATAACTACAGTGGGGTGACAATCACAAGACAAGAGCTTTAGTACCCTTACATGTCTTCCATTTACAGAGGAAAGATATAATCTGAAACCTCATGAAACACTCCAGCAGCCCTCTTTGATTTTGGAAAAGGAAAGATACTCACCAACATAGAGAAAAACTAGATAGGTAGTAGGCTAAGGGTGGAACATCTTACAATACAATCAAGGATTACCGATCAAGAATCAGAAAGTGTAAGTGATGCAATTTCACAGATTTTAACTACCTAGGGCTAAAGCAGTTGTAGAATGATGTATCATAGATAACACTGAACAGGAACATTGCAATTTATCAACCTGACTAAGAGGAGTCAGCCATTAGAACTTCAACTCAGACAAGAAAAAAAATGCATACTGTGACTGTCATATCAGAAAGTCCAAAAATATCAGCCACTGATTCTAGGAGTGAAAACTTATCACACAACATACTTTATCACAAAATTGTAAATTGGTATTACTTGTAAGAGAGCGGAGAGCACCATCCATCCATAAAAGCAAGAATTGACAAAGATAAGAGAGTCAGCATTTTGACATGGTATAAATTGCAATTAAAATTTTAGATAAAAGTTGAGCAAAACGTAAAATGAAGATTCACCTGCTTGTAATGCCGAACAAGTTTGCTCTTTTTTGGTGTTGAGAACAAAACTTTAGGAGTTCGATCAGCAACCATAAGAGGATCTTGTCCATAAATCCTAAATATCGGACGGCAACCCCCTTTTCCATCAAAACTAGGAATTGTTCTCAGAATAATGCAATCCAGCGTAAGCGCCCTATCCAGTGGAGGCCATTCTGAGCTCACATTCCTTCTTGAGACATACTTTAGGTACCTCAATTGGGAAGGCAGTGGATTCAATGGTGACATTAGCTGCAAAAGTTCACGAGGTGCTTGCTTGTAAATCATGTCCAAAGTTTTCTGCTCCCCAGTAAACTGCTTCCGGTATAGCAACAGGGCAGCAAGCATGAAGGCCAAGACTGGCCACCCACCTCTTTCACAATGCATCAAGAGCACATTCTGTTGCCCAAGGGAGAGCCAACTTTCACTTGACCTCAAGAAGTGATGAATCATTTCCATTGTAAGTAATGGACAACCTTCATAGTGACGAGGATAATCCATTACAGTCATATCATACTCAGATAACACATGAGAAATCAGGCTTCGGTTTTCTCCTTCTCGAAAGTTAAACACCATGAATGAAGCCTCAGGAAAGTAGTCACAGAGTTGACCCAATATGCATCCCAAATATACCTTATATTCGTTTTCCTCTAAAATGTCAGTGGTGAAGCAGCAATCAAAGACTACATGATGCAAAAGCAGCAAGAAGAAGAAAAGTTAAAAAGCTAAACTCTTGGATTGTAATAAGTTACTTGCCTTAGTAATAGTCACAGATCCAAAAACTGAAAGATTTTACGACAAATAACAAATAGTTGCTATGAGGCACCGGCATGGATTAAGCTAAATTTAATTTGCTCCAGCTATAAATAAATTTTGAAAGAGTAAATAAGAGAAATTAAACATCAAAGCATTCGTATTTGATCATATTACAATCTCTATCCCCAACTAAACACTAAATAGTCAGCTAACATATGAATCTTTTTCTAATTCACTTCCATTTCTTGTTAAACGTAAAACATTGTCCAGTGACATAATTCATAGATTATTCAACATAAAATCACCAATGCGATATATTCAAAACACCGAAATCAAAACAAACCCATTTGTTCAAACAGCCAGAAAACAAAACTGAAGGAATGAATGCGTTACCATAAACCCTTTCAGAGATCTCCAAAAGCCCATCAGGCGGCTTCCTATAAAAGAACTTCCTAAACATTGCCATGTTTTACGTGATCCAAACAAAATCCCCCACACAAAAAACAAATGCCCTACAAGTCCTTGAAAAAATGCCACATTGAAGCAAAAAACAAACCCATTTGCAACTGATATAATTCCCGGATCAGAAAAATGATGGTATTGAAGAGAGTGAGTGTATATTCAGGAACCAGACCCAAAGGCATGGATTTTGCCGGGTCTTTAAGGAACACTTATGTGGGCATTTTTTTCGTTATCTCGTTGTCTTGGCATTCACACTTGGTGTTTTCTTTCGCCTTTTTCCTTGTAACGGGAAGACTTAGCTTTCAATCAATCAACAGAAGGCAGAGATTGAAGAGTTATCTAGAGAAAGAGAAAACGAAAACGATAACAAGAATATTCCAGTGTCGTTTTGAGAAAGAGGGATAATATGTGTGTTGTCGTTTTAAGAGAATGATATCAACGAATCCGAGGATCTGATGTTTGTCCCAATGTCGCTATCTTTGCTTCTATCTATGTTCGTATCCGTGTGTTGGCGTTCTTTCTGCGTATTTTGTGAGGTATGATAATGAATATTGCTTCCGTAATTTTATTTTTTGTTTGGATAATAACATTTAAGTCCATACTTTTATAATTTTTCTTAAATCAGGATAAATTTTATCCATTTATGCCGAATAGATCTTTAATCTATTCAAATAATCAAAAATAATCTAATTTTGAAGACATAATATAAGAGTTATAACTTAATACTTGAATAACAACAATACCATTAGAATTTGGGATTTAAAAGTCTTAATTCATCTCGTAATATAACATAAAAGTATATTTATTTTTTTATTAAAATATTTAAAAAAATTATATACGTGAGAAATTCTAATTTACCTAATTTTAGATAGACGTTAAATAACTATCAAGTAAAAAAAATAGTTCAAATAAAATCCACAGCCTACCCTCTTAAATGCTTCAATAAAAAAAATCATAAAAATTCGAACCTAGAAAAGACGTAAAAAACAACCATTACATATAAATATTTATTATCATATCGTTATAAGGAGGTTTATTAAAAAGTTAAAACGACCTAATTTTAATATAAGTATCTCAAAAAAATTATTATAGCTCTGATCAAAATTTACAATAATGATTATATAATTTTTTTATATAAGTGATCTGTCCATAGAAAATGAAAACACTTACTTCTTAAAAGAGTATTTTCATCATTTCATAATATTATTAAGGATTTATTAATATAAATAAATAAATTGTAAACTTTATTTGTAAAATAAATAAATTATGGGACCTGGATACTATTATTACTTTAGATAAGTTTTTATTTATTGTGTTTGTTATTTCTTTCTCCGAATATATATATATATATATATATATATAAAGAAAATCTTGTTGGACATGTGAACAGAGAGGCTGAATTCATACAATAATAGCTTGGTCATGTGATAATAAATAATTACATTTTTTTAGTTTTAGCATTTATATGATATTAAATTTGAGTATCTTTTTTTTTCGGGAAAGTCCTAAAAAAAGCAAATAATAATAATAATAATAATAGGACTTGTGTTGCTTTGAAATTATTTTTCAATTATGAAATACTTTGAGAAAAAATGTTGTAGGTCTTAACATAATATTCCAACAAGTCCAAAACCTGTTTTTTTTTTTTTGTTAATCATAAGATTACAATAGAGAAATTTATTTAAAATATTAAAATAATGTGTTTTAAGTTATAGATGAGTAATTTATTGTTCCTATTAACGACAAGATTATATTAATAAAATTAAAATAGTATGTTATATTATTTATATGTATTTAAGTTATAGATATTAATAAATGTAAGCATCAAATGAAATACAAAGTTAAACATAACATTTATAAATTCTTAGTTTAGCACAACTAATATTTAACTAATAAAAAATTAGTTTCAAAGTTATCCTAATTATCGATTTCATTAATTTTATATTTATTATTCATTGTTAAAGTTATTTTTTAAATTATCCTAATTACGGATTTCATTAATCTCATATCTTTTTTTCTTTTTATTTGCTATTCTTTGGGGTTAGGTCTCCGTTCTTCATCTTTCTTACTTTAATTATTTTTAATGGATTTATCCTCTTAAGTCTTAAGAGACTTTTTGTTTATATATATACTTGCCCCAAAATTAAAGAGGCTCAATTTATTAAAAAAAAAAAAAGAAAGTTAGTTCACACGATAAATTTAACAACTAACAAAAAATAAATAAATAAATAAAAACAAATTATATATTTTTAAGAAAAATTATATAGTATGAACATAATCTCTTAAAACAGTTGAGTTAAAAGAAAAAATTCGTTAATTCCCATTATTCTGTTGAAACATTTAATTTGATGAAAACTTTAATAAATTAATTAATTATTTATTTTTTTCCTCAGATCCTTGACATCATATCACATAATTAGTTAATTACTTTAATTTGTATTTCAATTTACTTTTTTTATATTTTTTAAAATAAATTTTTTATTTAATTAGAAAGGATAATAACACTGGAATCCTAATTCAAAAGAAATTTGTATATACAATTTTTCATCTATTGAATTTGGTCAATCTAATAATTAAGATTTAAAATTAATTAATGCTACGAATTTTATTCCAACTAATGAAAACTTGTGTTATTATTTGAAATAAAAAAAAAATTAAGTTAAAAGAGTCTTACTTTATATATACATGTAAAATTTGTCTCTAATAAAAATTAAAATAAGGATGTTTTAATAACAATTATTTGGTCAATTTAATAACCATTATTTTATTGAATTTCGTGATATTAATATTCAGTTAACTTGCATAATTAAAATGATATTATAAATTTTAGTAAAATAACTACATCCTTATTTTAAAAGCAAGGATGTCCTAAGAGAAAAAACAGTTTCTCTGTCTTCGTATATATATATATATAATTTTAGAATGAAAAACACTTGGGATATTTAAATCATAATTTTCAATCAAATATAGGATTAGCATCAAATATAATCGTTCAACGTATTCATAAATAATACATTAGACTATTCAGTGTTACAACAGTGCAAAAATTAAGTAAATTTTTTTGATTATTCTAAACTTTTGTAAATAATACAATCTCTGCATTCAAATACGATACCAATACAAAAATAATCATCAAACATATTCTTATCTACTAAACCACAATCTCTCAGGGATAGAAAATTAATTGAATATATGAGATTTAGTAGTTATAACAGTGTTAAAGATATAAATTTTAAAAAAAAAATTATTGTGTGTAAATTAACTCAATACAATAAATAAAAAAATAATATCGACCAGATGATAATTAGAAAAAAAAAATCATAATATTAGTCTTATTACTTAACATCTTAAAAATTAACTCACTTGTGTTAACTATTTTACACTTAATTATAATAACAAGAAGAAGAAGAAAGAAGAAGACAAATAGTGTTGTTTTATGGCTTTTTCACATTTTACTCAAAACGAAATCAAATTCAAAGAAAAAAGGAAAACTAAAACCCAATTCATAATACTTTGGATTACGGACCTCTTTGGTGTAAATAGAAAAACTACATCATTCTTTGTTAAGAAAAAGTAAAAACAAAGGACCTTGATTTTATTTCCTTTTGTTTAAATAAAAAAGAGCATGATTAACCATTAATCAAGGCTTTACAACTACAACTCGTACTTTATCTTTCAAAATTAATCCGAAATATTAAAAATGCACTTTTTACTTTAAATTGATTTGTTATGTTGGTCAAAGGGTTGGATTTGTATATTTCGTAACACAAATTATTATAGAAATCGTCAAAGTCACTTTCTAAAGATTAATTTATTTAATTATTAAAATAATTATAAAACAATTAACAAACTTGAAAACCCATCAACAGAATCTAGGTGATCAAGAAATTTGGATTGGACCCTCCATGTAAAGGAATGCTAATATCATATTCATGATTGGAGTTTGCATGAATTGAAGATTGCTCCATTAACATGATAAAGTTAGGAGATCAATCAACTATTATTTAGATCAAAATTAATTATATATATATATCATAATTTAATTTAAAAAATTTTATTAGGTTAAACTTTAAAAAAATATATTTTTAAATAATATTAATAATTAAAAAAATAGTCTAAATTTATTAAATTTGTTGTTTTGTGAGGCAAAAGCTTCTGTTCATTATTTAGGTAATATAAATTTGAAATTAAAATTAAATGAATATACGAGTTTTATTAAAACTGTCATTTAATTTTATTTTTTTAAATATATTAAAAATATCATCATATAAAATAAAACTATCAATGAATAAATTTATTAAATATACTATTTTTATAAAATTATTAATATTATTTAGCGTAATTAGTATTTATTTATTTTTCGTAATGATAAGAATTCAAATTGTATTCAATCGCTAGTCCTATTACAGATCATGCAACATAAAAAAAAAAAAAAAAGTAATAGTAAAAAAGTAATTTAGAATTTAGAATCCAATATGATTCCAAACATTACTCCCTTTCTTCTTCTTCTTAATAAAATTTATTTTATTATTATTATTATTATTATTTAAATTTAAACAAATAAAAAATTACATAAATTTATTAATATACATTTATTTAACCAATATAGTATTTTGAAGGTGTTAGTATGAAAAACTTTTAAATCCCATTTAATTTATATGCCACACTAGTTTTATAAGAATAGGTAGAATTTAATGTCATATCTTATTATTCTTTAAAAAAAATGATTAATATATATATATTGTAACATTTAGTTTAAGTTTATCAACAATATTTTTCGTTTTAACTCAATCCTTGAGATCTCATGATTTTGTTCTTGAAAATGGGTCAATCCGAGAACTACCCAAAAAGTCATCTATTTTAATACTGTTCTTGTCAAAGCATGCTTAACTACATAGTTATTGAGAATAAACCAATCCTAAAATGCCTTATTAATAATTTGGTTCAAACTCTACATATATAGCCCAATAACTTTTTCTCCCATTCCGATATGAGATTCGGTAGCCTAGTAACTTTCTCTCCCTCCCATTCCGATATGAGATTCGGTAGCTTAGTAACTTTCTCTCCCTCCCATTCCGATATGAGATTCGGTAGCCCAGTAACTTTCTCTCCAATTTCGATATGAGATTCGATTAATCCCTACTATCCTAGAAACCTTTCAATAATATTGTCCACTTTGGCCTAACTCTTGGGACATCACAGTTTTATTCTTGAAAATGAGTCAATGCGAGAATTTTCCAAAAGGTCACCTATTTTAGTACACTCTTGGGACATCACAGTTTTATTATTGGAAATGAGTCAATCCGAGAACTTTCCAAAAGGTCACCCATCTTAGTACTGCTCTCGTCTATTGAAAATGAGTCAATTCGAGAATTTCCCAAAAGGTCACCCATTTTGGTACTGCTTTCGTTTAAGCACGTTTAACTACGAGTTCTTGAAAATAAGTCAATCCGAGAACTTCTCAAAAGATCAGCCATCTTGGTACTGCTCTCGTCTAAGCTCGCTTAACTACGAGTTATTGGGAATAATAAGCAGCTTAACTACAAGTTATTGGGAATAAATCATCACCTATCTCAAAAGACCTTATTGATAACTTGATTTCAACTTATATATATAACCCAATAATTTTATCTCCCATTTCGATGTAAGATTCAGTTCATCCCTATCATCCTAAAAACATATTAAAAACCGATCCTTTCTCAAACTCCCTCGACCCCAACGCTACTCCTTGCCCTCATCGATCAGGATGTTACACATATACATATGAATTAATACAAACAACAAAAAATTTAAGATAAAAAACAAAAATAAATACCATGCATACAAATTTTATGTAAATTCATTGCTTCAAACGAAGCAAACATAATATAATATTATTTGATGGTCGCTATTTTATATTTTTACATGAACGAATAAAAAATAAAATAAAATATATAATAACAAACATTATCACCAAATTAATTTATGTAAAATTTATAATCATAATTTTATTATAAAACTTTTATAAATATAAAATTAAAATTGAGTTAATTGATATAATCCATAAAATAAATTTATTTTGAGTCATAAATTTTGAACTTGGTCTCATCAAAATACAGAGTATGATTAAATTTATAATACAATATTTAGAAAATATATATATAATATATATATATTTTAAAAAGATCTCTACCATATATATTTAAAAATATTTATGACCACAAAATCCGAAAAATTTTGAATTTTCAAATATGGTGAATTATTATCGTTGTAGTATTAATAAGTACAGCAAACAAGTCAGTACCAGACCAAACCATATGCAGAAAAATAATGATTCAATGTTTCCTTTCTTTCTAAAACCAAGCAATCATAAAATTTGTGCAAAAAAATAAATTAAAACCCTAATTTGCAAATTTAAAACTTTCCCTCCAAATTCAAGTATTCAACAAAAGAAACGCTACAATGGCAATTATTCACTGCATTTAATTCTGACTTCTCAGTTATATTAATCTCAATCAATATCGATGAAGAAGTCGGTTGTTAAAAGCTCTCATACTCGGTTACGGATTGCAGATGTTTTATTAATCGAGGACGAGGAGAACGAAGAAGACGGAGAAGATCTTTTTTTGATGATGGAGCGTTTTAGAGGGAGGAGAGGAGAGGGATGTACTGGAATTGTTTCGCGGTGGTTGAGCCGGTTTAGAAAGGGGAAAGGGAAGAGAATTTTGGTGGGAGGTGACGAGAGAGAGGAGAAAAACGTGGTGCAGAATGTACTCAGTGGCGGTGATTTGTCGGCTGCAGTTACGCAGGATCATCAGTCAGGTGATTAGTTTGATCATCTGATAGTTTCAGGCAATTTTTTTCCTTATTTCTTTTCAATTTTGTATATTTTAGAAGGATTTCATAGTTCCGAAATTTGTCGCATTCATAATAATTTTAAATGTATCTTGAAAAATTTCAGGAATCTATTTCCAGTATACAGCATTTAGGACTGTATCTGTTCTAGCTATGCTTTTATTAGGAGATTAGGTTTTCATATAATAATAATTATTTTTTATTGTAATTGATAAAGTTCGCATTTTTTTTTTTAAATTTTGATATGATCAGGAGGATGTAGATGTGAGAGAGAGTGCTCTTTTAATATGGGAGTTGGGTGTTGTTTGTTATATTTAGTTGCTGCAAGCAAAAATGAACATGATAAGATGACAGAGTTGCGGACCCAAATGGAAATGCTTCTCCAAAATTTTAAAGAGGAACTGCAACTGAGAAATAAAAATACACTCGTTAAGCCATCTGAATCCAATGATATATTTGTGTATCCCAAAACTGATAACCCTGAACGGCCAGAATCTAATTGCCATCATTCTCCGGAAAACATTGCAACTCCCTATGTCATGCCGGAGTCATCAACAGCAATTACTATATCTGATCAGTCTTGGAAGTGCGACACGCCTAAAGAAGAAGAATGTTCCGAAGGAATGGATCAACTGCAAGCTGAACTTGAGGAGGAGTTAGACCATTTGCAATTTCGCTTGGATAAGGAGAAATTTTTGCTACATCCTCAACAGCAGAGTATAGAGGTACTCAGATTTTCTTCTTCCTTTTTATGGGTTGTTTATCTTTTGCGCATGTGATGCTGATGTTTCTGGATGAACTAATTACGAGGACCATAATGACTCACTGACATTGTTACTTATTTGTTTTCAGTAATTTATGGAATGAGCTTGAATTTATGGTGATGCAATTGTTTGATTGTGACACTGCCGTTGTCAGGAAGAGTTATGTCTTTAGCAATTTGATATACTGTTATATAGTCAGTCTAAGAATTTTTTTTTTCTTTCAAAGAGTTTAATGCTAGGTAGGTGGGAAAATTGTTAACATTTAATTCAAAGAGGTCTCTCTCCTGCACATCATTTACGATTTATTTTGTTAGATTGTATACATTGCAATTGATAGTTGATTGGTATTGGGTGGTCCAGAAATAAGGAGCACTAACCACCTGAATCCTGGAACTTTTTGGTTGGATGAATGCAAAACTTGTGTGTAGAACTTGTTTGTAGAACTTTGATTGTGGGAATTTTTGTAGTCAGTTTCGAATGGAGAATGAATCCTTTTGGTTTCTCAAGCAAAAAGTGGATTTTTCTGTGACTATATCTTGGATAAACCGTTTCTGGTCAAGTTCAAGTACACAAAAGTTTAACATTAAGAGTACTTTTGTATACAACATTTCTCCAAGATTACTGAGCATTAGCATTGACAGGTAACTGTTAAAGACACTTCTTCTTCTTCCAGAAGCTACAGCTATAGTTCTGGTGAAGTGATTGACCCTGTAGGGGAACCTCAAAATGCTTCCACTGAAGTACATGTACATTGTGGAGTTCACCCTTATGAACTTGAAAGAAGGTTGCATGAAGTGCTGGAGGCAAGACAAGAGAAGCATATTAGCGAGCTAGAAGCTGCTTTAGAATGTTCCAGGCTCAAGCTTCGGGAGAAGGAGATAGAGATAACTTGGTGGAAAGAAACTACAAAACTTATTTCGCAGCATATTCCAGAACCTTCAAGGCACATTAGTGAACGTGGGTAGAATCTATCACTTGGTAAGGTGAACATCAAATTGTATTATAGCTTTTGTGCGTGAGTGTAATCTATTTGATCCGGTCCCTGTCATGTATGATTGTGGTTTGTGTTTGATGATAATTGTAATTTGCTTTCCCGTGAAACATATTCTCACTTGCGGATTGCAGTGTGAATTATAGTCTGAAGAAACTGTAATGATCAATAACAGAAGTTATGGAAGATTTGGATTATAAGCTGTCAATCCGTCTTCCAAATTTTTTGTATTAGCGAAGGTGAAACGGTTTCATTTTTTGTTTTCTTAAGCATGTAAATACAGTGTTCAAATTGGTCTTAGAGTGAAGAATCACTGTCAATTGTCATTTACACCCTTAATTATATTAAATATAAGACGACTGTCGTGTATATTTATTTACAGTATGTTTAATATTTCATCGAGATCGTGAGACCATGATTAGTTCGGAGTTCGGACCGATCAATTTGGTCATCTAATCAATTCATTGAAATCAAACGGTACAGGATGTAAGAAAGTATAAAGGAAATCCACTTGTAATATTGGTCCATGACCGACGACATAAACAATGTAGAAAACGTGGTCGCTCAAAGTCCCCACTTAAAGAGGTAACTAATTAATAAAAGCAAAACCGACATGGAATCCACTCCAAATTTGGACATTACTCAATCCGTCGTGCCTCCAAAGCTTAGAAAAAAAAAACTCCTAAAGCCCTACGCGTTTCTCTTTCTTCTAAACTCCCATTTTAATTGTCCAGAGAACTCATAAAACCCAGAAGATAAAATATCAAGGAAGCCTTTTAAAAAAGACGTGGTACAGCTTCTACATCTTTTTGCTTGTTTTTTTCTTTTTCTTTTCGTTATAAATTTTGAAGATTTAGTATTAAATGGCGTTTCTGTTTGCGTTATTTCTTGTGCATGTAGAGAATAAGATTGCATGTGCCGAGTCTAATTCTTAGTTGACGCTTGACTTAGTGAGAGTGTATTTGATCAGACAAGAAGACACCATTATTTTTTCTCTCATTGAGAGAGCAAAATACCCTCGCATTTCTCCGGCAAATGAGCAATCTTATGCCTCAATTCCTGGCTTCTCTGGTTCTTCGCTGCAATTCGTAGTCAAACAAGCCGAGGCCTTACAAGCCACGGTAAGTTACTGCATTTTTCGTTTAAAACCTTTTTGCTGAAATGCTAGTTGGCTACGTTTGCTTTGTGTTTCTTTTTGGACTGGGCCTGGCTGTCTTGATAGTCGGGTTTATTAACGTGCTGCGTGACCAAACTGACCACATTATTCATCTCACATATATTAAATTTTTTCTTCTCAGTTTCTCACGATTGTATATGTAGCAAAATTTTGTTGGACTGACATTACCGGCAATGTGGTTGCTTTCTCTGATCTGATGTGTTAGGTGTTAAGAAATGTTTGTGGGTTGTTAGGACTAATGCGCATTTGAATGTTTAGGGTCAACACCAATATAATAATGTTTGATAATCCTCGCACATGGTGGAAAAATTAGAAAATAGAGTCTGTACTTTTCAATTTGCTAACTGTGGGATGTGCACTTCAAATATGCAATTTCTCGATTACCGAATCAAAAGGACCGGAATTTGCCCATGACCATGAATTTACTTATAATGTTAAATGTGGTTCGTTGATTCATGGTATTTAAGAATGAGTAAATAAATAAGCTAAGAGAATCATATCCCTCCGAGCAATTTACCGGATTATGAAGAAATTAATATTTGCCAATATATCTGGATGGGAGAGTTGGTATTCTGCTTTGCCTGTGTTCATCAAATCTACTACGACTTTTGTCAAATTTGAGAAGAGTATAGTGAACATATTTTACAGTATGTTGCCTCCCATACAATTTTTTATACATTCTGATAGGGCACTCTAGTAATAGAAGATGTGAAAACCTTGCTGCTAAGTTAACGTTACTTAAATTTTTGTGTTCTATTTTATAGTTCTGCTATCAGCCATCAGGTTGGAAGGAAAATACCAAATGTGAATTCAATAAAACTGCCAATGCGTTGCAAGTTATATAATTGTTTTGGTTTTGGTTGCCCTTTGGATTCCTCTACTTTGACCATGAAAATGCAATATTATCTGGCGTGTAACAGGCTGGGAGATATAAGAATCCTGAAGAACATCCCTTCTTCCCTGACGAACTACCATGCTCACTGGTACCACACTAAAACTATCTGCAGTTAAATTAGTTGCCTAAGACTCTGATTTTTGTTTTATGTGATTCTATGCTTGAAAACAACTCCAATATTTATTTATTTATTTATTTTTTACTAAACCCAATGATAGGTTTTACTTTTACATCCTGAAGCTGCATCCATTAACATAGCAAGACCATTTGGGATATGTATTTGATGTATTTGAACCAATTGCTTCCACTTTTTGTTGCTGAGGGTGATGATGGAAACTATGCATCAACTGCAACTACTGATCGTGAATGTTTGCAGGTAAAGGGAGCATTTAACTTATAATAAATGTGCTGTGGGAAGGAATAAAATAGTTATTAAAATGGTTCAATCCTTGAGATTTTCAAGGTCCTTGTATAATATGATCGCCTAAACGGGCGTTAAAGCTAGTTCTGTAATATCCCATACTTTTGTGGGTACTGTTAGAACCCAATTGAATTAGAATTAAGTGGGTTTTAAGTTCAATAATTTATTTAGGCCTATGAATTATGCTTTAGGCCGAAAAATAGAAATTAAGCCCATAAATTTTAGTTTAAGCCCAAGTTAGAATTAGATTAACAGGCTTTAGATTTATAAATAAGTTTTATACGGAATAGTTATGTTTAAGCTCATCAATTTTGTGTAGGCTCAAATATAGATTTTAAGCGTAATTACTCTCCTTAAATCCTAGCCTCCATTTTACATTTAATCTTTATCCTCCATTTGTCTAATTTGTTGGCATATTTTTAGCCATGTATTTTGATTAAACTTTGGCTTAATTGTAGCCAAGTAAAGTGAAAAAATGATGACAAAATCTTGACCATTGGATTTCAAGATTCAAGATGAAAACTATAATTGTTATTAATTTGATAATTATTCTCTTGCAGGCTCTTTCTAGAAGGATACGTTATGGAAAATTTGTAGCTGATGCTCCACATGACTATGAGCCTGCAATTCGTGCTAAGGTATTAAAAAGTTTCTAGTCTAACACTGTTGATTTCACCATTTTATTGGTTTTATTAACCCAGCAGTCTGAAGAACTAGTAAGACTTAATTCGCTCAGGGTTTACGTTGCTAAAATATTGTGGAGGTTAAGGACACACAGTACAAATTCAAATTCTAAATGAACAATTATTAAAAGGTCAAAATTTTCTGCTTTGAATACTTCGTTAAACTTGAACCATTTTTGCCAAACGTATAGAATCCAAGTTGTCTTGCCAAGTATTTGTGGAACTCCATTTATTTGAATGATGAAGCTAAGCTATCTTTTCTAACTTTCATCCTCTTACTTTCATTTTAGAATTTTCTGAGTCATTTCTGAGCTTATGTTTTGGTTGTTGTCTCAGGATAGAGATGCTCTGATGAAATTACTAACATTTGACGACGTGGAAGAGATGGTGGAGAAGAGAGTTTGAGAAGAAGGCAATGATCTTAAGGCAAGAAGTAGTCCTTGGCAACAAGAAGGAAGCAAAATACAACGTCGATCCATCTGTAGTTTCCAAACTCTATGGAGAATGGATCATGCCATTTACCAAGCTTGTTCAAGTTGAGTACCTCCTCCGGCGCATGGACTGAAATCGGCTTTCCTTCTATGTTTTATAACATAGATCCTTCACCTTCCCTTTCCCCCAATTGCCTAGAAGTAAAACTTGCTTCATTCTCGATCTAATTTGTAACGATAAATTTTAATACACAAGTCCATCTACTTGGACAATGCAGCCATGTATTGTTGGCTATTGCTTACTGAATTCTTTTTTTTTTTAATCACGAAACATTAATTGTTGTTTTTCCAATTCTTCTACGTTCTACCATCTGCTTCAAAGGAAAAAAAAGAAAAACTTCTAACATCAATATTTATATTCTTTAATATCTGATGTTGGCTCGTAAACACACACACACATATATATATATATATATATATATATTACAATAATTCCAAAAAAAAAAAATTAACAACATACTTTCATATTAGACTTGATCATCTAATATTTGTTAATTATTAATTTTGTTTGGTCAATTATTAGGTTATTCTTGAATAAATGCAACAAAATTTTCAGGTAAAAGAATAACGAAAAGAAAAGGAAGGAAAATATATATACATAGCAATACGAGGGAGTCTGAATAAATTTTATGGTTTAACTGGGAATTAAAAACTGTAACCGGAGTAACGGACACCCTGTTACCAAGTGATTGAAGAAAAAAATCTCTGCTATATGGTATACGCTAAAACTTGATTTATCAATTTTACCCTTATAAACTTATTACCAGTCCGTCACCCAAAAATCTTAAGTATTTTAAGGAGACGGATGTCCCTATGGGCTCTGATCTTGCGTCTCTCCGTAGTCCGTATAATATCTGTACTCAAATTCAAATGTATAATCTCGTCCTTAGCTAATTTAGATTATAATATAATTATTTGATATAAATTTTATATAATTAAATAAATTAAAAATTAAAAATTTTATCACCAATATAACAATTATAATTATATCATATTCGAATTTAACCTTTGAATTCGTTTATTAAAACACGAAGCCGTTTAATTTGTTTTGGCTTGGTCGTTTCGTTTTCTGTCACCATTTCACCAAACAGAGTCTCGATTTCTATGGATGTGACAGGAGAAAGAAGGGAATACACATAATGTAAGTTCTGAACTTTTGATCTAAAAACTCTCTCTCGTCTCTCTTTCACACTCAGTGATATTACATGACTGTTGGTTTATAAACCCTAGAAATGTTGGATTTTTGAAGTGTTAATAACGAATATTACAGTTTTTGGGAAAAGGCTTTTATAGGGTTTAGGATTTTAGTCTCTGTTTAATCGTATACTCAGTAGAAGCTCAATGTAAGTTTCTGGGATTTTTTTGACTTTTTTATTGGGTTTTTCAAATTTAATGTTTTTTTTTGTGTGACTAATTGTGTTTATATTTGGTTGAAAGCAACTTCATTTTATGATGGTTTTTGCCTTTTGTGCTTTGGAATGAAGTCAATTGAGATGGGTTGATGTTTAATTGTTTATGTAGTTTGGAAATGCTAGAAAAAACCCAGATTCTAATCCTTTTATGTGAATTTGTATGAGAAAATTTAGATGAGCCCCACGAAGCTGGAAGTTTGCCTGCTTGCAGTGATAGTGATTTACTTGTATTACTATTTATGATTTTATTTTGTTACAACATAGAATATATACGAGATTTTACTTAACGTTAAGATTCCTCATTGAGTAGAACATCTAACTCTAGCGTAATGGGCTGGTTTACTGAACAATTCTAGTGGCATTTTTGTTTCTGAGTTGAATAGGGTAGACCAACAAATAAAATGTTGATTATGAAAGTTTATTGACTTGAAACAGAAATCTGTAAATTCCTGTAAAAATAAGAAAACAGTATTTTTCTAAGTTTTGTAAAAGAAAAGTTTTGGGTTATGCTACACTTCCAGTGAAGTCCAAATTCATTTGATAAGCGTTGGAGATGCTCAAGTATTTCATTTAATTTGACTATGCCGTAATTATATATTCTTTTTGAGGGACGTACGCCAATACTAGCTAAAAAATGTTTTGTTTCTTGAAGATTGGTTTCAGAAATACTGCGGTTTTGGAAATTATTTCCTTGTTCGTTGGAAATTAAAGGAGACGATAAATTATATATAATTAAGAATGCCATTGTCTGTTAAAAAAGAATCTGATGGTGGCAAAAGAAACTGATAAATTGCTGCATACATCCATGAATTTGTTTATCCCTTACCCAGCAAATTGTCAAAATAAACTGGAAAGGGCTCTCAATTTTACTATTGAAGGGGTTCAGAATATTTAAGTTAGATTTCATTTTCTTGGGTTTTCTTCACGGAATATTGGGTTGATAGACTTTATTATTCATTGTACAGTCCCTTTTGTGTTTATTCTTTTGTTTGTTTATATTTTTTTCTACTGAATTATTTATTTAAATGTTTTCTCCTTTTGTTAGCTTTGCAGAATTTGAGTCCAATGGGGGCATCATCAAATGCTAAGGAAGATATCAGTATGAGTAGTCAGGGTGAAAAGCTTTCCAGTCAAGATGATATGGATATAGATGATAATGGAATTACGGAATCAAGCAGCATAAGTGATCTTGGGGAAGAGTTCCTGAAAAGTTTCTGTAGGAAGGCATCAATGTCGTTCTTCAATGAGTACGGTCTCATAAGTCACCAGATCAACTCATACAATGATTTTATTAAAAATGGTCTACAAAAGGCCTTTGATTCTTTCGAAGAGACTATGGTTGAGCCTGGTTATGACCCGTCAAAGAAGGGAGAGAGTGAGTGGCGATATGCTTCTGTGAGGTTTGGACAGGTTACCGTTGATAAGCCTAGTATTTTTGCTGGTAATGGAGGTGATGAGCACAATATGCTTCCTAGGCATGCCAGGCTTCAGAACATGACATATTCATCTAGGATGAAAGTAGAAGTTAATCTTCAGGTGAACACACGGTGTTATTAATTTCATTGAGAGTTTGAACTTCTGAGATTTTGATTTCTTTACTAGTGTTTCTGTTGATATTGTGCCTGTTATGTTAATGTTATCAACCATTTTAATAAGGCTAAAAGGTGGACTTTTACCACAGGGATGTAAAATTATTAGAACAGTTGGCCTGAAAATTCAAAGATGCTGTCTATATTGTCCTCTGATTTATTGGGTTTTGAGGTGTTGAATTTCCTGAATGAATAAAATTGCTGGATCATCCCATTCTACGCACTCTTTTGCTTAATTTCATCTTTGGTTCTTTTGGATAGTGCTATTGTAATGTCGAGAATAGGAAGAAAGTCCTACTGTGCAATAAAATTTGTACCCTTATGAGTTCTTTAACTATTTACATCCTTGTAATCTATCAGGTATACACTAAGAAACGTCTCCAAAGTGATAAATTCAAAACTGGAAAACAAGAAGTATACACCCAGAAGGACGTTTTAAGTGAGGAAACTACAGATGTCATAATTGGGAGGATTCCTGTGATGGTCAAATCTGACCTTTGTTGGATGAGTGGTGCAGAGAGTGATTGTGATTTTGATCATGGAGGATACTTTTTGATCAAGGGTGCAGAGAAGGTACTCTTTCTTTCTTATCATGTATAGTTGATTAATTAAGGTTGAATCAGTAATCATTTTGTTTTGTTGAGAAATTATAATGAACCGTACAGGTATTCATTGCACAAGAGCAAGTTTGTACCAAAAGGCTTTGGATTTCAAATAATTTGGGTTGGACTGTTGCATACAAATCTGAAATGAAGAGGAACAGATTAATTGTTCGACTAGTTGATATGTCCAGTGAAGATGTGAAAGGAGGTGAGAAAGCCTTTGTTGTGTATTTCTTGTCGACGGAGATCCCCATTTGGATACTATTTTTCGCCCTCGGAATCTCATCAGATAAAGAAGTTTTAGATCTGATGGATTTTTCTATTGAAGACTGCAGTATTTTGAATATATTGTTTGCCTCAATTCATGATGCTGACGAAAAATGCGTGGATTTCCGGAAGGGGAAGAATGCTCTTAATCATGTCGAAAAACTGATAAGAAATACCAGATTTCCACCTGTGGAGAAAGTTGAAGAGTGCATTAGCACTTATCTGTTTCCCAGTCTCAGTGGATTAAAGCAAAAGGCTCGGTTTCTTGGCTATATGGTTAAATGTCTTTTACAGGCATATATTGGTCGTAGAAAATGTGATAACAGAGACAATTTAAGAAACAAGAGGCTGGAGCTGGCTGGTGAGCTGCTTCAGAGAGAGCTGAAAGTGCATCTTGCACATGCTAGGATTCGCATGGCGAAGGCTTTGCAGAGAGACCTTTATGGGGATCGCACTGTGCGTCCAATTGATTACTATCTGGATGCATCAATAGTAACCAATGGTCTTTCTAGGGCATTCTCAACGGGAGCATGGTCTCATCCTTTTAAGAGGATGGATAGGATCTCTGGTGTAGTGGCAACTCTTGGGCGAACAAATCCATTGCAGACAGTTGTTGACTTGAGGAAAACAAGGCAGCAAGTGCAGTATACCGGGAAAGTTGGAGATGCCAGATACCCGTAAGTTATTTTACACTTTCCTCAGTTGCTATTTTTTTGTCATGTGAATATAATAAGTTCTTGTTTCTTGTCAAAGTAGTCATAGATATTTGGTAAAATGATGCATATTTGGTCACACTTTGTAATTTTCTTGACACAGGCACCCTTCTCATTGGGGTAAGATTTGCTTTCTTTCTACCCCAGATGGTGAAAACTGTGGGCTTGTGAAAAATTTGGCTATCACCGGACTTGTAAGTGCGAATATATCGGAACCCTTAGTTGACCAATTGTTTGATTGTGGAATGGAAAAATTGGTAGACGATACTTCTACTTCACTGGAAGGAAAGGATAAAGTTTTTGTGAATGGGGATTGGGTTGGAGTTTGTGAGGATTCTCTTTCATTTGTTTCTCAGTTAAGAAGCAGGCGACGAAGGAAAGAGTTACCAAATCAGGTTTTGTCTATTCCATCCCAAAAAGCTTTTAAATTTTATTGTTAGCTCATTAGTGATATGCTAGCCATGTCATTCTGTGCTATAGTTGAGACCAATGGTCAGGCCTATGATATGAAAAATTGATTTGAACGGGTGACTAGTATTATGTTTATGATACTAAAAATGCAACTAATGTTGTGTGTAGCCTGTGCAAATTATTATAAATTGCTCAACTTTTCTAATTTGTTTTTTTCCAGCCTAATTATCAGCTAAATGAGTGAGAACTATGATTGCAGGCTAGTTAACCTATATAATGGGTTCTTACCTAAGTGGTGTATGTCGGTTGAAATTGATTATTTACTTGTTCTTTCTTAGTGTAGGAAGGTTCACATGTTTCTTTTAACCGTATAGTTTTAGTTGTTGTCCTTTATAATCTGAAGGCCAGCATCTAGGAATTTAATCTGTAGTGTCTAATTTTATCTATGTTAACAGCTGAATTTTGTTTACATGCAATTAACCTGTTTGTTTGCTTAATATTCTGTATTAAACATTACCTTGCTGGAAAAATTGATAGTTAATGGACGTTTTGCTGTTGTCTAAATCATATTTTGATAATCCTTAAAATTGCTGTTGTCTAAATCCTTAAGCGTGTATTTCTATTGTCTACTAGGTTAATTTCAAGTAGTTGATGCTATTTTCCTGCTTATGTTAATTGTTTCTAAAATATTGGTGTACTTGGAGAATTTTCCTAGAAGCATACTTATTCTTCATTTGGTATGTGGTATGACGGCTTTTAAGCCATAACTGTTGTGGTATGAAAGTTTTAGATGTCAAATATATGTGTAAAAATGTATGGGTCTCATTAAAAGTTGATGTTACTAAACATTTTTTTAGCTTTGCCTTCAAAGTTTAGAAGCACCACAATGCCAAATTAGAGTTCTATTCTATCCATTTAAAATATTTTTGAGACCTGGAGTATTGGATATTCTCTGTTTTCTCATTCTTTGGATCTGCAAACTAAGGGTAATTCTGATGTGTAAGTTAACTTTGTTTTATCTGAACTATTTTTTTTTTTTTTTAACTTACCTAGCCAACTTCTTTACAACAAATTTTTCTTGTAGGTGGAAATCAAAAGAGATGAACAGCATAGTGAAGTAAGAATATTTTGTGATGCTGGGAGGATTTTACGACCTCTGTTGGTGGTTGAGAATTTAGGCAGGATTAAATTATTAAAAGGGAAGAATTACACCTTCCAATCTCTTTTGGAAAATGGAATAGTTGAGCTTGTTGGAACTGAAGAAGAAGAGGACTGTTCCACAGCATGGGGTATTAAATACCTTTTTAAGGACACTGAAGAGAAGAAACCCATGAAATTCACTCACTGTGAACTCGATATGTCATTCTTATTGGGTTTGAGTTGTGGAATAATCCCATTTGCAAACCACGACCATGCGAGGAGGGTCCTTTATCAGTCACAAAAGCATTCTTCTCAAGCTATTGGTTTCCCAACAACAAATCCCATCATAAGAGTGGATACTGTGTCTCATCAGCTTTTCTATCCTCAGAGGCCTCTATTTCGAACAATGACTTCTGATTGTCTTGGAAAACCTGGTTATGGCCATAATGGAATACTGCCAAGGCCAGAGATGTTCAATGGGCAGAATGCCATTGTGGCAGTAAATGTTCACCTTGGATACAACCAAGAGGATTCCTTGGTGATGAACCGAGCCTCTCTGGAGCGTGGTATGTTTCGATCTGAGCACATCAGAAGTTACAAGGCTGAGGTCGATAACAAAGAAATGGAGGGGAAGAGGCGATCATCTGATGATTGGGTGAATTTTGGAAAGATACAAAGTAAAATCGGTCGTGTTGATAGTCTAGATGATGATGGGTTCCCTTTCATTGGTGCTAACCTCCAAAGTGGTGACATTGTGATCGGGAAGTATGCAGAGTCTGGGGCTAATGATCAGAGTATAAAATTGAAGCACACTGAACGGGGCATGGTTCAGAAAGTGGTACTCTCTTCGAATGATGATGGAAAAAATTTTGCTGTGGTATCTCTCAGACAGGTAAATTGATGTGGTATTTCAGCTGAATCACTATTTACCTTCATACCACTGTGTACACTTGTATACTTTGTAATTTAGATGTGTATATAAAAAATGTATAGAAATGGAAGTAATCATTAAATGTAGTCATTACTTAAATTTGCTTAATAATGATCCGGGATTAAATTATTGCTTAATAATGATCTGGGATTAAATTATTGGTGTAGCTTATTGGTTTATGAGTTCATTATAAGGGGTTCTACTCTTGTTCATTTATATTAATGACTTTTTGTTTTAATGACTTTTGTTTTTCTTCATGCAGGTTCGTTCTCCATGTCTTGGTGACAAGTTCTCAAGCATGCATGGGCAAAAAGGTGTCCTAGGTTTTTTGGAGTCTCAAGAAAATTTCCCGTTTACAATACAAGGCATAGTTCCTGATATTGTGATAAACCCTCATGCTTTTCCTTCGAGGCAAACTCCGGGTCAACTTTTAGAGGCTGCCTTAGGAAAAGGAATTGCCTGCGGTGGCTTGATGAAATATGCAACACCATTCTCCACACCCTCTGTTGATGCCATCACTGAGCAGCTTCACAGGTTACCATATTTACTTGAACATTGGTTTTTACACAAGTATCTGCTCTATGCATAATGTCTCTTAGTTGTAATGGAACTAAAAGATTGTGTGGATTCCGGCACTTTTAGGTGTTTGAATTTGCATCATGAAATTGCAACTGAGTACTTGACGTTTATTTATTTATAATATTTATTTCTCTTTTCTGTTTTATTTTAATTTTTGGCTTGTCTATTTTTAGATTCCATTTTGTTTCAGATTTACATATCTCTGTTGCCAAATTACATTTATATATTCCAGCCTCAGTGTTGTAGCTAAAAAATCCCTCTCTATTCAAGCATTACTGTTTCTTTAGCTCATTTAAATGGTCCTCAGCCTGAGTAGCATTTGTTGAATATGTGTGGCAGGGCTGGTTTTTGCCGATGGGGTTCAGAAAGAATGTACAACGGTCGTACTGGCGAAAAGGTTCGTTCCCTCATATTTATTGGGCCAACATTCTACCAACGACTTGTACATATGGCAGAGGATAAAGTGAAATTTCGCAATACTGGGCCAGTCCACCCCCTCACTCGACAGCCAGTTTCGGACAGGAAGCGATTTGGTGGGATCAAGTTCGGTGAGATGGAACGTGACTGCCTCATAGCCCATGGTGCATCTGCCAACTTGCACGAACGCCTTTTTACACTGAGTGACTCATCGCAGATGCACATTTGCCGAAAATGCGAGAATGTTGCAAATGTGATCCAACGGGTGGTGGGTGGTGGGCGCAAGATTCGGGGCCCCTATTGCCGTATTTGTGACACGGCAGATGAAATAGTTAAGGTTAATGTACCTTATGGTGCGAAATTACTGTGTCAAGAGCTTTTCAGCATGGGCATATGTCTGAAGTTTAACTCCCAATTCTGTTGATTTTTCAGGTCAGCGTTAGTTGGTCTTATGGAACTCCTTTTAACCTCCAATTTGGTGTATATTTTCATTGTAAATATTTCTTGAATCTGTAAAAAACCGTTGTTTGGGTCAACTTCCAGGCCAAGATTTTGTGCCAGAAACTTTTAAGCATGGCATTAGAAGCTCAACAGCTGGCAATTCTAAAGAAAATTTACTTGCTTTCATTCAACTCATCTTTTGTTTTGGGCTGGATTGACCTCATGAATTTTGGGAGAATTGTAGCGTCTTAATCATGTAAATTTGGGTATGGTCACGGAATTTAAATTTGGATGTACTCAAGTAAATTCTGTCTCGATCCGTATCTGCAGTATTTGAAATTCTTTAAAAATTCTATCATCGGTCAGCGAAATCTCTATAAATTATTGTGCATCCGAAATAAAAAAGAAGTCGATCAGAGAAAATAAGATGAAAATAAACAGGGGATTAAGTTTCCAGCTTGCAGAGGCCGAATTCATTATAATCAAATAACCTTCAGAAGGTTGGTAAAATTTTGTGATATAAAATATTCAAGTGCATATCTTATTGAACGGTCAAGGCCAGGATCGTTAACACATTTAAGTAATAAACAATTACAACAAATTATACTCCAAAAGTGATGGAAAACCATGAAATGAAAAATACAAAATTTCAGCATTCCTACTTCAAAATGTATGAATCTCTCACCTATAGCGTTCTCGCAATGCGGTGGGCAACTCCAGTTAAGGCTACGACTCATCGAAGGGGGAGAAACAACAGTCAACCATTTCTTCACTCACTTCCTCTAATCTTGGAGGATCCCACTGGATATTTAAGATTACAAACCAGTACGTGAGCATTTTAAGTAAGCTTTAATAGAAGTAAATGTAGTTAAAATGGAACCGCAAAAACTATTTCAAAAAAGTTTACCATGTCCAACTTTGAAAGAGCACTACTATATATAAAAAATCATCCAAACAAGCTATTGTGACTCAGTAATATCGTTGCCACATTACAGGAACAGAAGAAAATAGATCATATAGGATGTGGCAATAATATAACAATATTATTACAGGAACTTTTGAAATGGCTCACGTCACAGAAGTCATTGGAGAACCGTTTGGAGATCCCATTGAGGGATATCCGATACTCGTGCAGACATTGATCAAGAGATTGAAATGTACCTTCTCATATCTGAACACAGCAAGAGAAACTGAACTCAGGCTTGTAATAATCCAAATCAAAACCAAATAAAGATGTAAGAGAGTAGCCTTACTGATAGTCAAGTAACTTTCAAGCTCAATGGGGATGCTTCTTTCAGTTTTTTGAGGATCTTTGTACAGCATTCATCATAAGAGAAGGCTGCTTCATTTTCCTGAGAACATTGGACATTGAGAACTCGTAAGATATACTTAGTCAACTGGATCAAATACATATTTACTTCCTCCACAGATATTATTTTATTACGAGGCAAAATCAAATGCCCAATGACATCTTGAAGTCCATTGCACTGTTATTCCCAACACTCATTTTCAAGAAGTAAAAACAATTGCATACTTTTTATTGAGACTCGAAAAGATCACTTTCAAACTCTTAGGGGATATCAAATGAAGCATACTATAGACAACTCATCTTTACCAGGCTTTCATCGATCAAGTACCCATCTGATTTAATTCCAATTTCTTCGGGAACTTCAGCAAATTGCTGAAACAAGAAAATCAAAACAATCATTTGTAACATGTATGAGTTGGTTTCTACCAATTTAGCAGACAAAGTGGAGCCCTCCACATGATTAAGACATTATAGTTTTCCACTAAAAGTTTTCTTTTTCGTCTATCAATTCAGTTTATTCTTAGTTCACATAGTTTAACTTAATGAGGAAGGGAAAAAATAAAAAATAAAAGAGAGAGAGAGACTACCAAAGCATCAATAATTTCCTTGACTGTGTCATGGCTGAGACATTTATCAATTATCTCAATCCTAAAACAAAAATAGAGAAACGGGTAAACATATAACTCATAAATATCAACCATGAATGTGTGATTTTTTTGTCATCAGCTCATGAATTGTAGCATTATAAGTACTCGCTTTGGTGAACACTAAACTATATCGAGGGGCTCTCTATTACTAATGTTGTAATCATTCTATGAATTAAAAAAAAATTTAGTCAGCACAAGTTCCTGATGTATGCGAGACCCAATATTTTCCTAGCATAGAACTGTCATATAACCCAGTCCTCTGAAAGGAAAATGAAGTTTGAGGTACTACTCATGAAAATGAGCACATACAACAGCAATTTGAAAATTGCAAGAAGTGTTTGTTTTGGAATGCAAATAATTATCTACATCACAAGCTGATGATTTTGTTCAGACAGAATAAACTGATGCCATGAGAAGTGGAGAACATAACTGTGGGAAATTAATTGTCTTTTCTAATTTTTAGGGATTACTTTCTTTATGAATA
>JAVXUL010000019.1:12363285-12386094 GCA_035590515.1 Trichilia minutiflora
TTTGTGGTGAGGGGGCCATGCCACAAATTTTTAAAAATTTTAAAATTTTCCTTTAATAAATTAAATATTTTTTTAAATTCTTTTTAAAATAAAAAAAATTTATTTTGGCCCCCTCAATTTTTAATCCTGGCTCCGCCCCTGGATCAATGTAGCTTATAACTTACCAATTTTAAATTTTTTGCAGGGAACTTTCTGAAGATGGCTTCTGCCCAAGTAAATTCTTGAACAATTTTCAAAATTTTATCACTTGCACACTGTAATATTCTCGCTTAACTTGTAAGCTTTTCATGATGTTTGCAGAGAACTTGGTGTGTTGCAAATCCGCTTTCCAACAGCTCTGCCTTACTTGCAAACCTAGACTATGCTTGCAGTCACGTCGACTGTCGTTTAATCCAACAAGGAGGTTCCTGTTTCTACCCAAATACTCCCGTTCACCATGCTTGTTTCGCCATGAATTTGTACTACCAAACTATGGGCAGAAATTATTCGCATTGTGTTTTCAGAGGCTCTGGACTTGTTTCCTTGACTGATCCCAGTAACTTTCTTAAGTTTTACTTTAGAAAATGTATTAATTAATCTTTTCCAATAAAGTCCTAAGAGAATAAATTTTCTCTTCTCTGCCCTTCTGCAGGTTATGAAAGTTGCAGTTTTCAGAGTGGTAAGTATAAAATATGCAATCTTTCAATGTTCATTCCATTTTCAGGCTCTAGATACTGACCAGTAGATTATTTTCTTGCAGCTGGGGATCTAGCAGAAACGCAGCCATCGGTGATGCAAAAGCAAAAACCATTGTGCATATCATAAACTAGGTTTTATGAAATATTGCTGAATTTGTAAGTGTTTTCAATGTTGCAGAAAGTATGGTGTGTAGCAAAACCTGGAACAAGCGAGTATATGCTGCAACAAAACATCAATTATGCTTGCAATCATGTGGATTGTGGTCCTACACATGATGGTGGTTCGTGTTTCAACCCAACAACTCTCATAAACCATGCATCGTTTGCCATGAATCTTTATTTCCAAAGCGCTGGCAGAAACACAAGCAGTTGTGATTTCAGAAACACGGGCCTCATTGTTGTTCAAGACCCTAGTAAGACAAATTTGTTTTCAATGTTTTCCAAGTTTGTATCTCAGATTTATAAAACACCCAAGTCTCAAAATCTGTTTTTGTGTTTGATTTTGCAGGTTATGGTAATTGTACCTATAGCTACAGTCTGGTAACAATGGTGTTAGGGGGCAGTGATTAAATGACTGAATATGTTTCAGATATTGTCAGTATTTTTTTTTTATATTTCCAATAATGTATGGAATTAAAGAATCTTTATAATTCGTTTCTTTTTATGAACTCTAAATCAAAGTATTTTTTTTTTATGTTCATTTTTCAAAGTAGGATTTCTTTGATTTTTGATATCTTACAGGGCTTACAGGGTGACTACTAAATAATTAGTTGTACTGGTCATCCGTAGAGAAAGACATCATTTCTTGTGACTTCTCTAATTCAACTAAGGTTAATAAATTCTACTGAACATTAGGTTAATTTACTATATTCATTTTGATGATTGATATAAATTTAAACTTCCATCATTCTGAAAATTATTTTAAAAAATAATCGATATCATCAAAATATAAAACCAATTATTCGAATAATCATAATTTTTTTTTTTTTTTTGCTTGTATCAAGCCAAAATCATATAATAACAGTGTTACCAAAAAAATATCAAAAAAACATATACCCATATGTTCATCAATTGGGATAAATGTACAACTAATATAACAATAAAAGTATCAATCAGTCTTGTTCTCTTATGCTCATTAGACATGAGCAATGTGTTTGAATTTTTTTTTTCAATTGGATCACATGTCCAATTCAAATCGTGTTATATAATATTAATGAGCTTAAATTTTTATTTTTAAGAAGAGCTTAAGTTATTATTACTGTTCTTTTATAATTTGAGTTGGTATCATATATCAGCGGATCGAATCATTCAGTAACAAGCTAACCGGGTCAGTAAAAACCAAGTAGATCCAATCCACAATAGGGTCATGCTACCGTGCATTTCATTGTACCGTGTATCTTCACAATTTTTTTCTTTTACTTTTTTTTTGTAATTTTTAATTTTTTATAATTTTTAGCTTTTTAATTATAATTGCCAATTTATAAAAATAATAATACTGTTTGTATTAGAATTTTTATTCCAAAATCAAATATGAGTAATATGACAGGTGAATTAATATATATATATTTATTAAATAATAAATTTTTATAATTTATTAAATTTTTTTATTATCTAATAAATGCATATTATTTTGTTTAGAATGTATTTTTAAAATAAAAATTTTAGGATAAATAGCATTCTTCTTATAAAATATAACAAAAGAATTACAAAATAAAGTTGATAATTTTAATAAAAGGGTTTAAAATTTTAGCGAAAGAGTTGCAACAGACGTAGGTAAACTGAATGCACCCTATTCCCTCCCTGTAATTATGGACAGATTAAGACACGTTTAACGTAAATCAACGTTAATAAATGGATTGATTAGACAAATAATAAGTTTGTCAGGTAGTTGTTCTACTACCTGTTTGCGCTTTCAACATTGTTATAAATGCTTGTTAGTTCCTTACACTGATCTTTAAGTTCTTGTTCACTTGTACGTAGGGCTGTCAAACGGTCGGATCGGATTTAATCGATCCGAACTGTTTTGGGTTAAGTATTTAAACGGGTCAAATTAGATTGATCCGTTTAATAAATGGATTGATATTCTCAATCCTAATCCAATCCGTCGGACTATCGGACTAAATGGGTCAACCCGTTTATATTAAATAAATAATTGATTAATTAATTAATAATTAATAAATAATTATAATTTTAAAAAAATATTAAAAATATTAATAAAAAATAAAAACATTATAAATATATAACAACAAATATTTTTAATTTAATTTTTTAAAATTAAAATATTATTATTATAAATATATAATAAATATTTAATTAAAAAAATATTTTTAAATATTTAATTATTATAATCGGGTCAATCTATTTAATCCGCAAGTTAAATAAGTTTGAACTCTTTTATCTGTGGGTTAAATAGATTAACTCATTTAACTTATAAACTAAAAATTATTGATCCTAATTTATTTATTTTGCGATTTAAACTGATCGATTCGTTGGATCAAATCTATTTTGACAACTCTAATTATTATATATAATTTATGTATCTGTATCTAATCGAATTTAAAATGGATGTGATGTGATATATAAACATGTGTTCAAAGGTAGATGTCTGATCTAAAGAAAGAAAGAGAGAGAGAGAGTTGTCACCTGCAATTGGGCCATCAGCTCACTTTACCGTGGTATGAAGCATTCAAGATTCAATTCCTAATCAACTTAGCCGTAAACTTATGTTGCGGTGGTACGAATCACTAAGATTCATTTTCTAGTAATTATTGGAGCATAATCTCACCATACATTGATATAAATTCTCGACAAATTTTTATTATTAAATAAAAATGAATGAGAAATCTAATCTAATATTTTTATTTAAAAATTAATGTTGTCGCCTTACATATATTTGAATTTTAATTTAATTAAAATCCTCACAATTTTGTGTTATTACATGTTAATTTTATTCCATTAACTAGAAAGCCTTAATGATACATGTAGACGTGGGATTGGATCCAGCCACCAGAAAAATAATATTAGGAAGGACTATTGCCTACCTGTAGAGGGGAGAAAGAAAAAGAAAATATTAAAATAAAAATAATAAAAAAGGACCAGAAGAAGGATTGAATTTCAAGTTTATCCGGTGTTTTTGACATTAGAGTTTCTCTTTTGAGATTCACATGCGCTCTACTCCAAGACAGAGCCATAAATGTATCGTTAAATGTTTTGAGTCCTGTGTGAAAGTTAATGGTAGCCACTTTTTGCCAATTTCTAGCTACGCAAGAAGCCGAAATAGATGTAAATCTGGACATGGGTATGATGCTTGTGTCCAAATTTTCTTTATCCATCAAATTATTGGACCGTAAATCTTAAATTATTGGATAAAATTTAGCATAGAATCTACTGGAGTACTAAATAAGACTGAAACAAATGGGAATATAAATAAGACTACGATCAACTATCACTATATAAGAATTTTCACTAACTTTATTGGAACAACTCGCTTGATGATATCAATTATGCACAAATTTTCTCTTTCTCTCTGTGTTTTCTGTCTGGAAACAGCATCAGATCTATTATTGTTTGAAAATTTCTACCAATAACAAATCAAAAATCGGCTTTTTGGCCAAGTTATCCGACATGTTCCACATCTTCATCAGGATAAAATTTCTTATGTCAACATGATTCTACTTGCTTAACCATATTTCTTACATTTGATTCTACATGTGAGATCTGAATTCTGTAGGTAATCCCTAATAATATCATACAAGCCTCACAAAAAATAAATAAAAAGAGACTGTTTGATCTACAGAAAGAGCATATAAGTACCAAAATGAAATGGGACAAGAAAAAACGGATTTCGAAACAGTTACAGTTTTAAGTCGTTAACTGTGAAAGTTGATTGATGCCATCTTCTTATCATTCTCGCTCTCTCTATATTTTTTCATTTGTGTCCACCTTTTCCCTTGTCAATGATCAACAAGTTTTAACATAATGTGGATGGATTTCTGATCAATTGAACATCAATTTATATCTCCATACATAGACTTCTGAATCTAACACACAATAAACCAGCGAGCAAAAAAAACATATATCCATTTTCACTATTACTTTCACAAGTAAGATGAATAGTGTCTCCTAGTCATCATCTGCCTTCTATCTGTGAGGTCAGAGATGAAAATGTGACAGTAAAATTTTCAACAATATGCACTAGCTAGGAGAGTTCATTGTGAAATATGCATGTGAGGGTTTCAATTTTCATGGTCCCAAAGCTAAAGAAGGGGTGGAGGAGGAGAGAAGGGAATAGGGGAGCCAATGTACATGTGCAATCAACCGTCTTAATTGGCTGATTAATAGCTTTGGACCAATGCAACTTTCAACCACCAAGTTCATCATCCTTTACAGCTGCCTGCCTTATAATTGTTCCATCCATTCAACTACTTTTGTATGCCTTCACTTCAAAATATATAAATGTAAGTTGAACAATTACTCATAACTCTCCGAAAGTACTGTATTTTCCTAGTTATTTTGGAGACTCAGATGGAATCTTAAACTGAGTTTTTTGAAAACACTCAACATTCCTTCTCCTGTCGTACCCAATATTACTCAAACTCATTACTAAGACAATGCACACAAACTATTGTTTAATTGCCCATGAGAAATGGTAGTACCTTATAGTAGAACCGTAGAAGCCACATCTTTATCAAATGATTTTAAAGTGTGGGCTTTGAAGATAAAATTATAGTTGAAAAATTTAGGCGTAAGGGTGAGCCATCAAAAATAAATGATGATTGGGACCAAAATTTTCACAATTGTGATAGTGTGGTTAGACTTTTTCTTAGAAATGACCCTGCGTGGGGGGACCATAGAGCTCCCTTTATGCCCAAGCTTTAGAATAAATTCGACAATTTAATGATTGGTGCTGTCTAGGTTACAACTTGTAGATTCTCCTGGTTTTATGCTTTTAAATTTAACTAAACATCACATGACTGTACTAACTACTTACTCTCTTGCCTCCTCTGTATTCTGTTCCTCACAAACACAACAAAGAATGATGTTATTTTATGTGTAGAATATACTAAAATGTAGGACCATGGATTGGGTTAGGCTTAATCAATCTGGGTCAAACATGGATTGGGTTGAATTTATTTGTTTAATAAACGGGTTAATATGTTTATATTAATTAATTAATTATTATAATTAAAAAAATAAAAAAATATTATAAATATATAACAATAAATATTTTTAATTTAATTTTTTAAAATTAAAAATTTATTATTATAAATATATAATAAATATTTAATTAATATAAGCGGACTGGTCTGTTTAAACAGGTTTGAACTCTTTTATCCGCAGATTAATCGGATTGACCCGTTTAACCCGCATGCCAAAAACTATTGATCCTAATCCGTTTATTTTGCGAGTTAAATGGATCAACCCATCGAATCAAACCCATTTTAATAACTCTACTAAAATATATTATAAGAGAATAACACTTCCATCAACGATAACGTATAATCAATGGGCTTAACTTGATTTGCTTTATGTACAATTTTGAATCATTTAATAAAGAGTTTTAGTAAGTGTTCCAACAATATACATGTTATATGACATGCATGTTCATGCTTAATTATTGAAACTATAAATTAAGATTTTGATTAAATTATCCTTTACACTTTTTTACTTTGAAACTTTGTACTATATCTTATTTAATATTTTAAACATTTATATGAAATAAGAACAATTTTATAATTTAATAGCTTTCACTTTTATCCATGTTTGAAATTTTTTAATAAGAAAACTTTAAATACCACATAAATTTATTTATTTATTTATTTTGTGAGTAAAACAACCTATTAGATTTCTTTCGCATCAATAAAAACGTCGCAACACCTACCTTCTACACTCTAAAATTATAGAAAAAGAATTAGGAGTAATGCCAAGTTCTTGATATATAAAGTTCTATACTTAAGTTAGGTTTGAATTTTGAAAAATGAAAATTTGACTAAAAAGAGAAAAAAAAAATGAAGAAATATTAATACTCACTCTGATGCTCTTTTTGACTATTTTTCTACCCCTTCACATTTGAGGAGAGTTCATATTTATAGTAATTGATGGATCATCTTCTAAACCTTTACATGTGTAAGTCATTAGATAACGGGAGGCGACGTTTGTAAAAAAAGTAATGTGTTAGTACTAAATAATAAGTTATTGCATAATCATTACTTATAAATTTAGATCAATACAATAATTACCTAAATTATTATTTATACAGTACGATATAACAATATGCAATGACCTTGAAGATCTTGTATAGCCCCCTTTTGTTGTTTTCGTTTTTAAATTGAATTTTATACGTAGGTCAAACTATTTTTTCAACTCAAAAATAGTAATATCTATGCATTTTGTGGTTTTGACATTTTGTTATAATCCTAATGGAGTTAAGGGCGACTCCTGTCCACTTTATAAACTTTGGGTGCTCATATGATTTATTTTTTAAGTGAAATCTTAAATTAAGGGTATTGACATCGAAATTATAGGATAACCTATAAAATTTACTTTCACAAATAAGTCGATTTCTCATTCTTAAAATCAGAGAACTAATATAGAGTTGATAGAGATCAACCGAAACAGTAATATTTATTTTTACCCCTATAACTTATTTCTTTAATTATACGTTAAAAAGCCATCAATTCTCCGCTAATTTTATATTAGACTATAAAAAATTATAATTTAAATTTTCATTACAAAGTGATTTTATATCACAACAAGTGGTTCATGTTAAAGGGATGATATCTCAAATTTAAACAAATTCTCGATATCTTCGCGCATGTCATTGATTTTCATGCACGTTCCATACCGCATATTACCAATGAACTTTCAAACAAAGTGTAGAAGACAACGCAACCACGTCCAGCCTCAATCTTGAAAGCAACTAAGCGGCCAGAGAGTTGATCCTTCCACACTTTCAATTCATGCATGCATCGCACAGTTTTTTTACAGCATAATATCTCAAAAAGAAAAGATACATAGATATTAAAAAAAGGAAGAAGTCGACACATCCTTACAACTTGAAGGAATAAAACATTTTATTATATTTTAAATTTTAATTTGTAAGTTTTGGACAAAAAGAAAAACATGGGTACAACTTGGTGTTTCTTCACATCCATCCAAAAAATTAGAACTGCCAGACTAGCTGTAGTTTGAGTTGCTACCTTCAAGGGCCATTCTAAAGGGATTGACTATTCTCCTGATTGGACCCGTATGTGAAGGGGAGAAATTGGCAGATAAAAATCCACCATTTGCTAACTTGACTTTGGATTTATACGTCCAGTAATGTTGTAGCTACTGGATTGAGTTTATATAGAAATCAATAGGGACGTGTTTAGTATTGTACAGAGTCTAAGCCCAGTAAAAGATTACCCGCACGACCCGACGACCGCACGCGGTTTTTTCTTGTTAATTGTGTCTTGCCATATACGATAAAATCACATTGTCTTATATTAGTAATAGTATTTTAAAATAATTTAACGATACTGCCCCTTTTGTCATTTTTTACATCAAATTAACCGATTACTGAAAAATAAAATAAAATTATACAAATTAATTTTATACATTATGAGATATCCAGAGAAACAATTTTAGTTTTATGTATCGTATTTAAATTTTAAAGTGGGACGAGCCTATTTTGTTATACTGGTGTTTAAAAATTATTATACTTAAATTCATTTAAAAATTAATTTATTCAATGATGATGACAATAACACGTGAAAAATAAAAATATAAGATAATTTTTAATGAGTGTTGTTATTGAATGCATTTAAATAAATTTTTAGATAATTTTTCCAAAATTCTAACAATTTGATGTATCATTAAGTTCCACGTAGAGCAACTCGGCTTGGATTCACCGACGATCTATATGGTACTCCCATTACATGGACTCAATAATATTAAATTGCAAACGTGTCAAGATCATAGTAAATCATCAGAACTCACAGTACCAAATGGAACAGGATACAAAACAGAGATCCTCGATCTAGTCGTGGTGCCCAGCTTCGTTTCTCCTTCTCCTTTCCACCTTAAATTAAAATCACAAAACAAACAAACGATACGCTCAAAAACTACAGATCTATAAATTTTCTCCATCTCTCTCTGCAGCGAGAGTTCCTTATCTTAACACCATGAAATCACGGACGAGATCCACAACGATCGTTTCTTTTATTCTTCTTCTTCTGATCCATGGATCCCAATGCTTTTACCTCCCCGGCGTCGCCCCTCAAGACTTCCAGAAGGTAACCTCTTATTTCTCATTTATCTCGCTTTCTCTCTATCCAGGCGCTTGCATGTATGGATATGTGCATTTTTTTATGTGTGATGATTAATTTGCTCGATCGGTTCGGAGCTTCGGATCTATGTGAATTGCGATTTGCATTTGTAGTTTGAATGTGATTTGTTTTTAATTCGAATGTTTGCAATTTGATTTTCGTTTTGCATTTAATGTGAGAAGCTGCGTTGATTTGAATCTATAACTGCATTATGCGAAAATGGATTCAATGCTAGTTAAGGTTACAAATGTCGCTGAATAGAATGTCTCAGTTTAGCGATACGGAGATGCCATTTTATGTTTTGAGTGACAATGTTTGATTGATCGAGCTACTGGAGTAACGAATTGTTGTTTGTCTACTAAATCTAATTGACTTAATTTTAAGCCGTTGGTAAACCGTTTAGATTCAGATTGGTGTTTTCAATTGAATTTGTGAAAATTTGCTGTCGAAAGTTTTCAATGTTTGGGCATTTTACAGTTTTTGTTATTTAGATCAGAATTATGGCTAGTAAATGACACTAATTGTCTTTTACCAATGAATACCAACCGCTACGTTGAATAACTGATAACTTTCTCGAACATTTTACACTTTCTGCTTTTATTTTGTTCTTTTACTTCAGCTTCATTTTACAAATATTTTATCAGTCTGTTATAGTGAGTAATGGGCTTCAAGTCCTTTCACAACATGGTCTTTTCTAAAAGTCAAGCTAAATGCAAGAATCTGGTAATTGTGCTTGATGACAAATTAAAGTGAAAAATATGAATCGGTATCTGTGTATTTGCTTCTTTTATTTTTTGATTGGGTGGACTTAGGACTCATTGCAGTCTTGCTGTCTGCCAAAATGTTTGTAAGGACTTGAGAAAATTTTTAGATTTATTTATTATTATAATTTTTTGTTTTGGTTGCAGGGAGATGAATTATTTGTGAAAGTGAACAAATTGACCTCTACAAAGACGCAGCTCCCTTACTCATATTACTCTCTTCCATACTGTCAACCAAAGCAAATAGTAGATAGTGCAGAAAATCTTGGGGAAGTACTTCGCGGTGACCGCATTGAAAACTCCCCTTATGTGGTCAGTTTCTACTTAGGCTTTATGAATCTTGGTTGGTGCAGTTCCTTTATGGTTATTGACATTTTACTGATTTGAATTCCTGCAGTTTAAAATGAGGGAACCACAAATGTGTAATATTGTTTGTCGACTTACTCCTGATGCCAAAACTGCTAAGGCATTCAAGGAGAAGATTGACGACGAATATCGGGTCAACATGTAGGGGACAGATTTCCTTGGCAATTTGAATATAGCTATTTATTCTGTGAATAGTTATGAAGTTTTGTTTCTAATTTATCTGTCATGCATATTACAGGATCCTTGATAACCTTCCTCTGGTTGTTCCCATAAGAAGGTTAGATCAGGAATCTCCAACTGTTTATCAGCTTGGCTTTCATGTTGGGCTCAAAGGCCAATATACTGGGGTATGTCCATTATTTATCAACATCAGAACTTGATTTATTTAAATTTCCTAGGTTTTTAGATTTTGCTTAATTTTGCATGACTGAAACAGACCAAGGATGAAAAGTATTTTATTCACAATCATTTAGCATTTACCGTCAAGTATCATAAAGATATTCAAACTGACTATGCAAGAATTGTGGGATTTGAAGTTAAACCATTCAGGTCAGTTCTTCTGGGTTACTGTAAAATTGTTGCTCATTTCTGCTTATTGTACTTGTGGTGATAGCTTGTTTATTATTATTATTACTTTCTGGAAATGTACAGTGTTAAACATGAATATGAAGGGAATTGGAATCAGAGGACTCGTCTGACAACCTGTGACCCTCATGCAAAACACACAGTTGTTAACTCCAACTCTCCTCAAGAAGTTGCAGAGAACAAAGAAATCATATTCACATATGATGTTGAGTTCCAGGTGTGTTCCTGCTCATTAAACAATGACTTTTGCTTTTTATTTTTTTCATCTCTGTCATGAGCATCAATTAGAGGCTTGAACATGAGCCAGGTTGCCTGAGTTTTAGTTAATCTGGACCATCACAGCAGAAAGTTGCTGTGCATAAATTTGCTTTTTCTCACCGTTTCCCATGAACTGAAATGCTACTGGCAATAATGATGGAATACTCTTCTCAACCGACCTGCTGTATTTTCTAATAATTCTTTTGTCCTTGTCTTTACCTTGCAGGAGAGTGATGTGAAGTGGGCTTCTAGATGGGATGCATACCTTCTAATGAGTGATGATCAGATACACTGGTTCTCCATTGTCAATTCCTTGATGATAGTTCTCTTCCTGTCAGGCATGGTAGCGATGATCATGTTGCGGACACTTTATCGTGACATTTCAAAGTACAATGAACTTGAAACCCAAGAAGAAGCTCAAGAAGAGACAGGGTGGAAACTTGTCCACGGGGATGTTTTCAGGCCCCCTAGCCATTCAGATCTACTGTGTGTCTATGTTGGAACAGGTGTTCAGTTTTTGGGAATGGTACTTGTCACTATGATCTTTGCCATCCTTGGCTTCCTCTCCCCTTCAAACCGTGGTGGGCTTATGACAGCTATGCTCCTTCTTTGGGTCTTCATGGGTCTTTTTGCTGGATATGCCTCTGCTCGTTTGTACAAAATGTTTAAAGGAACAGAGTGGAAGAGAACTGCTTTCAGAACAGCAGTCACGTTCCCAGGAATCGTGTCTTCCATTTTCTTTGTCTTGAATGCTCTTATTTGGGGACAGAAATCATCCGGAGCTGTGCCATTTGGTACAATGTTTGCACTAATTGTCTTGTGGTTTGGAATCTCAGTTCCACTTGTGTATGTGGGTAGCTTTGTTGGCTTTAAGAAGCCAGCAATAGAGGATCCAGTGAAGACAAACAAAATCCCAAGACAAATCCCAGAGCAGGCCTGGTATATGAACCCAATCTTCTCAATTCTAATAGGAGGGATACTTCCATTTGGAGCTGTTTTCATCGAACTCTTCTTCATCCTCACCTCAATCTGGCTGAATCAGTTCTACTACATCTTTGGTTTCCTTTTCTTGGTGTTCGTCATCCTCCTCGTCACTTGTGCCGAAATAACCGTCGTTCTATGCTACTTCCAGTTATGCAGTGAAGACTACCAATGGTGGTGGAGATCATACCTCACATCAGGCTCTTCAGCACTATACCTCTTCCTTTACGCTACGTTCTACTTCTTCACAAAGCTTGAAATCACCAAGCTGGTTTCCGGATTACTGTACTTTGGTTACATGCTGATTGCTTCGTATGCATTTTTTGTGCTAACTGGCACCATCGGATTTTATGCATGCTTTTGGTTCACGAGGCTAATCTACTCATCAGTGAAGATCGATTAATTGATGAAACGGGAGAAACAATGGGGCTAGTTTCGTCATCTCAGGGTAAGATTCAGGAGTTTGATATAATTATGCCTGTCAGATGTAAACTTTCATGCTCAGTTTTGTACGGAGACGAAGTTATTATTCTAGTATTCTGTTTCTACGCCATATTTTTATTCTTATTTTCCTTGAACACGTTTCTGTTATAGGTCGTCAGAGTGTTTGTGAAACTTAATTTTATAGTTCTTTTTTATTTTGTTGATTTTTCACTGCGAATGATAAGATAAAAAGTAAACTATTATTACATTGAATTCTAGCTTTCGCAAATTACCAATGAATTCTTGCATCTTATGTTGAGAATAAAGCATAATATTTCTTTAAAAGAGAATAAAGCATCGTTTTTTCAGGGTTTGAGATTGGGATCCATTCCCCGTATATGGGATAAAACACTAGAAATTATTTCAGTTTCCATACCTCAAATGTTCAAAAGAAACACTTCAGAATCAAAGTATTACAAGATTTCTCCAACCTACAAACTGACTACTTCCTGGGATGAGTATCCTCAGGTTTTGCAACATTAGTTGACACCTTCGCCACGTCCTTGGCGCTGGCTTCAGGTTTTTTCTTTGCGTATAACGTACAGTAGCCAATGGTTCCAATGATAACCAATCCGACGACAGCCATGGTGGTGATGCTGAAGGGCAGTTTCGTCCTTTGGTGCAACACTCTGCCAGGATTGTTTCCTGGCGGCCTCATTGATCCCTCAACGCCGGCTTTCTTCACCTCTTCTGGACTCATCTTGTGTGTGTCCGCATTTTTCCTCCGATCTTCGTCCCTTGCCATTTCTGTTTTTTTCTTAGAAGGTGAAGCTCAGAGAAGATTATATGTCTCTTGACGTTTTTCTTTCCGGATTATAACAGAGAGGAGAAGCATAATGTTGCCACGTCCACGCAAGTTTCAGTTATTCAACACGTAGCCATTGTATGCTGTTGCAGCAATTACAAGTGTCGCAACTTTCGATTAGACATGAAAGTTCAGCATGAATGAATTTTATTTATTTTTAATTTATTTTTTTCTGGGGTGGATTTGCTTGGGATAAAACAAAAATATGCTCGGTGCAATTTAAAAGCCAATAGTTGAACCAAATTGATACCTATAAAAAATTGAACCAACAATATCAAATTTTAGATTGATTTGATGAAAATAGTGAGAAGAAAATATAACTTACTTTATGAAGAATTTTATTTAAAATAATAACACAAAATTTTATTTATTAAATATGTGTAATTTAAAAGTGGATAGAATTATTGAATTAGTAGAATTAAATATTATTTTTTGATTTTAAATATCAACAATTGAAATGTATAAATTTAATAGATAAAAATTTATATCTAAATTTTAATTTTTATATATATAGAAAGAGAGAGGGTGAGGCCTCTTAACTTAAATTTTTAACAATAAAATTTATATACAAATTTTCAATCATTAATTTACACAAATCAATAGTAGATATAATTAGCATTAAATGTTTATATATATATATATATTATTTTAGATCTCAATCACTAGATTCATGAAAAACAATAAATATGGCTTGCTTTAGAAAAAATACAATCACCAATTGCTATGCTAGAGGGTTATAAAAATAAGAATGTGCAACTTTTGTCTCTTTTCCTAAAATCTAGATATTTTTTTAGAGTTTTCAACAATTTTGACAAATTATCTTGTCGTAAATTCTAAAATTTTATATCTAATAGTCTTTTTGTTGTTGTTTTTAAAATAATGCACAAAAAATTTTCGTAGGCTATAAAAATGCTAATGTGCAACTTTCATCTTATTTCGTGATGTTTAGTTATTTTTAGAGTTTTTGACAAATTTAGATAAATTATCTTACTGCAAATTTTGAAAAATTGTACCTAATAGTCCCTTTTTTTTAAAAAAAATGCATTAAAATTCTTCGTGGGACATAAAAATGAAAATGTATAATTTTTGCCTCGTTTTTTGAAGTTTAAGTATTGGTTTTAGAATTTTCAAATATTTTGATAATTTTTTTTTTATAATTTAAAATATTCAGACTTTATACGAATTGACAAAGCTCACCCAACTAACAAATTATCTTCTTGCAAATTTTAAAAACTTATATTTAGCAGTTTTTTTTTTTCCGATAAAAATGTACTAAAATTTTTTGCAAGTTATAAAAATAACCGCATATAATTACCATCTTATTTGGTAAAGTTTACGGTTAATTTTGAGTTTTTGATAAGCATGGACAAGTTATTTTACCTCAAATTCTAGAAACTTTATATCTAGCGAATTTATTTTAAAAATAATGCACCAAAATTTTTCGTCGGCCGTGCAAAATATAATGTGCAATTTTTGTCTAATTTCGTAAAATTTAGCTGTCATTTTTAGTTTTCGACAAATTTTGACAAGTTATCTTATTGCAAATTCTAAAAACTTGTATTAAACGATTCTTTTTTCTTTTTTTTTTTTAAATAATACATCAAAATTCTTTGTAGGTTATTCCAATTATAATGTCCAATTTTTCAAAAATAATGCACCAAAAATTTTCACAGGCCATAAAAATGGTAACTTGGACTTACCTCACATTTTTGTAAAATCTAGGTTTTGTTTTGACAATTTTTGACAAATTATCTTGTCACAAATTTTAAAAACTTATATTTAGCAAACTTTTTTTTGACAAAAACGCACCAAAATTCTCCATAGACTAGGTGTTGTTTTCAGAATTTTTGTCAAAATTTAATAAGTTATTTTACTGTAAATTCTAAAAACTTGTATCTAGTTGTCTTCTTCTTCTTTTTTTAATAATAACACAATAAAATTCTTCATAAGCCATAAAAATAATAGTGTATAATTTTCGTTTCATTTTGTAAAGTGTAGGTATTATTTTAGAATTTTCAATAAATTTTAGCAAATTATCTAATCGCAAATTCTAAAAAACTTGTATCTAGGGTTCTATTTCAACAATAATGCACTAAAAAAATTCTTTGTAGGCTATTATTATATAATAAAAATGTGTAACTTTTTTCTTATTTTATAAAATTTAGGTGTCGTTTTTAGAGTTTTCGACAAATTTTAATAAATTTTCTTATTACAAATTCTAAAACTTATTGGCAATAACGCATAGTGATAATTTTCAAAATTTGTCTTGTTTTGTGAAGTATAATGATTAAAAATTTAAATTTAAATTTAAATTAATATTGAAGTTTAATGCGACGAATCAAGACAATATTAAAACTTGAGAGAATAGACTTTTTAAGCAAATATCAATTAGTCATATAGTCTAATAATCTGATAAAAGAATTTAGTAAGGATTTAGGTAGAAGCAGAAAATAATAGAGAAAACAGGAAAAAGAGTTGCAAATATTCTTTCTGTCTTTATTCATATGCACATTTGGCTTTTATAAGCCACATACAATGGAATGGAAATGCAAACGGTAACAATTTTGTTGGATAAACCCCACCAACAACACACAAAGATTTGGACTGATATGTAGCCTACAATATCTAAGAGACCGTTCCTAAATAAGGGCCACACTTATTGACCACTAACAAAAACAAAATCAACTGAGCTGACTCAGTCTTGTATCAAGGCATAATGTTTGCCATGCATCCCCACGTTCTGTAACAAGGCCTGTACATATCATAAACGCCGTCAATCTAAAATAAGTTCTTTCAAATTCAAAGGTAGTCGTCTAGTTTTCGTTTTTCTCAAGAGTAGTAGAGTAAATATGGAAGCACGTAGAAAGAGAATTTAGGCGTAGAATAGAGGAGGCACCAAAAGGGGCATGTCGAGCCGGTACAGCTCAGGAAAATATAACCTTTGCAAACGAAGCTAATGTGTTCGGCCAACCCATGCACACATAGTAATCGTGTTGGGCTAGATTGACACACACCCCACCCTCCAAAAAACATTAACCATGGACAATGCAGAGCTCATTCTTAGGCCATGCAGATCTTGTGCTTAGGTTAGTTTGTGGATTGAAAAAATTATTATTATTTTAATAATTTTATGTTTAAAAATTATAATTTAAATTAACTAAAACTTATTGAAAATAATAAATGATTTATTAGATTTAGAATAACAATATATAAAATAGAAGAAATTAAAAATAATAATATATTTAATAAATTATAAATTTACAAAATTTATTTATCAAATTAAAAATTTAAAATTCAAATGATAATTGATAATAATATGTTTATAATTATGAATAATTAAAATTTAGTTTATTGATAAATAAATAAATTATGATAACTAATTATATTTGAATTGTAATTTATAATCCTAATAGTTAAAAATACACCCAACAATACATTTGAGTTACTTAAAATATTTTACAAGAACTTAGTCAATGGTGAGCATCAACAAACCAAATGAGTTTCTCTTGTGATTTGAAAACAATTTGATAACAATTAACAAGATTGAGAAAATTCTTAATTATTGAACCATGAGACAAAGTAAAAAGAATCGAAAAACGAAATACCTGATTCAGTGGAAGGGGAAAACACAATGGATGCAAGCTAAGAACGAAACATTAGGTTGTAGTAATTCAAGAAACCAGTAAACTCGCAACTCACAACCATACAGTATCACTGCAACAAAGTTTGCCAAAATGATTCATTAATAACCTCTTGATCTTCTTTATACAGAATAAGTAAAGATAAGCAAACATATATACAAAAGGTAATAAACTCATCAAATACTCTGTTGGATAGTACATAGCCACTAATCCTCAACAACTCACAACTTTTCAGTAGCACTGCAACACAGTTTACCAATATGTAGAATGAAAGACTAATAACAATTTTATATTAAAGATGGACAAAAGATGAAAGCAAAACTAGTAGAAGGATGAATAAAAAACTCTACTGAAATCCGCTGTGCAGTGCATGGCCCAATAATCCTCAACAACTCACAACCTTCCCGATAAAATTTGTCGAAATGGCAGAATGAAAGACGAAGCTCTAAATCTGATTAAAATAGGCAAGAGAAGAGATAAAAGGAAGAAACTGGGAAAGGATGAATAAACACTCTTTCAAAATCCGTTGTATAGGGCATAAACTCTTGATCTTCTTTATTCAGAATAAGCCAAAAATAAACAAAGATAGATAGAAATGTTAACCCGTCGGATACTGCTTTCGATAGTGCATTGCACCAATAATTCTCAACAACTCACAACCTTTCCATTTCACTACAACTTGCCAAAACGATAGAATGAAAGACTAATTGCAATCTTATATTAGGATAGGGAAAAGATAAAAGCGAAAAACCAGGAAAATTTTCCAAAAGCCACTATAAAGTGCATAACCTCTTGATCTTCTTTATACAAAAGAAGCAAAGATAGAAATAGTAAACTCATCAGATACTCCTCTGAGTGGTGCATAACCCCAATAATCCTCGACAACTCACAACCTTTCCACATCACTGCAACATTGTTTGCAAAAATGATAGAATAAAAAACTAATTATAATCGTATATTAAGATAGGCAATAGATAAAAGTGAGAAACTAGTAAAAGAATAAATACAAGCTCCTCAAAATCCGTTGTACAGTGCACAAATTCTTGATTTTCTTTATACAGAATAAGTAAAAGATAAGCAAAGATAGAAATGGTAAAACATCAGCTACTCCTTTGGGTAGTGCATAACCCCAATAATCCACAACAATTCACAATCTTCCCATGCCACTCTAACAACATTTGCCGAAACAGTAAAGATTGAACTCTAATATGATTAAGATAGGCAAGAAATAAAAACGAGAAACTGAAAAAATAATGAATAAAAACTCTTTCAAAACCTGCTGTTAACAGCATAAACTCTTGATCTTCTTTATTTTAAACCCCTCAGATACTCCTTTGGGTGCATAACCCAATAATCCTCAACAACTCATAAAATGCAAGATTAATCATAGTCTTTTATGAAGATAGGCAAAGGATAAAAAAGCAAGAAACCTAGGAAAAAGACTAAAGAAAAAATAATTAAAAATATCATGAACAATGCATTGCTTCACAATCCATTCATATTTTAGAACACTTCCCCATCCTTGCAATATAATTCTCTAAGTAGTGTATTCCCATATATTCTTCAAAAAATTAATTGAAACAAGGTTTGGCAAAATGTTTAAATTATACACTGATAACAAAAAATAGAAACAAGACGCTACGAAAGAGATTAAAGATGAGAGAAACCCCGGAGCAGTTCACAATTTCAAAATATTCTTTAAAGCCTTGGGTCCTTTCTTTATCACAGCTAATGCATTCCACTTATTGAGCAGGGTTCTATGGCCGGTCCGCGACCCCTGGATACCGAAGACGTCCTTGGGGTGATCTCATAGTTCTTACGGGGTGGAGACGATGGGGTTGGTCCATGGATTTTTCTTCCTTTTGTCGCATTTCGCTCAAAGGGTTGAAGGGAGATAGTGCATCAAGCTGTTCGCAAGGGCCAACTTGATCCTCTACCCCGGATCCCAGATGAGGCAACCCTAAGAGAGCTGCCGACCCCACTACCGTCCATGTACGATCCAAACTAGATTAGACCAACCGTCCATCCTACCTCTTTTACGTTCTTGACAGCCCATCTTTGTTTTAGTAGGTTCTTTTAGTGGCATGTTTCGATCCTCTTCCCCATTACTTAGAAAAAGTAAGTCACCGATTCAGGTATAAGATACTATCATTACCGCCTGGACAATTAGACATCCAACCCGTAATCGCAACGACCCAATTGCAAGGGCGGAGTTCTACCAACTGAGTTATATCCCTCGAGCCAAGTGGAGCATGCATCAAGGAGTCCGATGCTTCTTCTATTCTTTTTCTTTTCCTTAGCAGCTAGGCCATCCTGGATTTGAATCAGAGACCTCGCCTATGAAGTAAATCATCGTACCTACGGTCCAACCAATTGGGAGAGGATCAATGGATTCCTTTTGGGGAGCGATTCATCCTTCCCGAATGCAGCATACAACTCTCCGTTGTACTGCACTCTCCAAGTGTGCTTGTCCCCCCTTCTTCCTTATCACGGCAAGTATTTGTGAAATAAATCTGATGAGAAGAAAAAAGAACGTAACAAAATTTGACAAACTAAAATTCAAATACCACAGTAAAAAAGTGAAACTAGAAAAATAACACATTCAAAACTTCTATATCATCGTAAAAACTCCAAACCCTATAGTTTTCAAAACCCCTGGAAAAAGACAACAACTCAACACACTAGACTACATTTTAACAAATAGCCAAATACAGAAGTTAAAAAATTAGAAAAAGACTAACTTATCAAACATCCCTACAATAACACATTCAAAGCATTCTTCAAAAACTTCAAACACTCCTCTCTCATAGCAATTAATAACAAAGTTTTTCCAAAAACCACTATACGGCGCATAACCTCTTGGATCTTCTTTATATAGAATAAGCAAAGATTGAAATACTGATCTCACCAGATACTCCTGTGGATGGTGCATAGCCCCAGTAATATAAGTGCAAGCACCAAATTTCGTCATGCACTGGTAGGCAAAAGAGAAGGGAAGACCCTGTAATCTAAGTCCCAGCCAAAAATGACTTACCCAGTCCAAAGACACACAAGAAAGAGGGACACGGTTAAGAACTTTTCCACAAGTCTATGTGCTTCTACACCAACGGTGGAGACTCAAACTTCACATAAAACAATTTAAACCCATAATAAATATTCAGCCAAAACAATGTTAAGAAAACGGAAGGTTTTAGTGAACACTAAGAATAAGTTTTCAAATTTGAAAAAAAAAAAGTGCAATGGTGTCAACTACTATGCATTTCTTAAGCACTAGATAGGATCCAATATTCTACAATATTCTACAATAGGCACACAGAAGGTTGGAATTGGCAATTAGTGTCAGTTTTAAGATTGCGCGAATTTGAAGCCCATCAGTACATTACCAGATTACAACAAACCTTTTCTTATTAGGTAAACTAATTGTAAAGATCAAGATATAAAAGCACCAAGAGGATGTCTTAGAAAGGTGATTAAAACAAATTGGGTCTCATAATACAAGATGTTTGGAAATTGTAAAATTTACCAAGCTTCCACCAGCAATAATAGTAGTGATGGCAACTGCCACCATCACGGCAACCAGACCAAGAGCTTCAGGAATGGCTTGAAAACCAACCTTAAATACATCAGACTACATAACCCAAGATTCAGGTGGCCACAATAGTAGCAATGACAAAACCAATAATGATCATGACAGCTACCAGAAGAAAGGTGAGACTTAAACAAGGACTAATCACTATGATTCTTGACACATGTCATAAAAAGGACTGGTCTTCATTGCATTGTGCTATAAACGGCTCTTCATGCCGAAAGATAGAACGGATCTATCATTTAGAATTCATCTATTAATGTAATTGCTTCTAATAAAGGGAACAAACATGAAAGGTTGCATCTCAATCCTCCATTATAACATATAAAGTACAGTATTGCAAGACAGCAGCTTGTTGCATCTGAATCTACAGATTCATCTTACTCATGCCAACTGCTTCTGTCTCTATATATTAAAGTTTCAACTTACGTAATAAACCTTAATGAAGTGGCTCATTATCGGGTCTTCAAAAATAAAAAATAAAAGCAGCAAAACCATTTAAATGGCCACTCTCATTAGCAATTGGGGATATCAGAATATGACATTCTCATTGTGGTGAAGAAGGTGGGTGAAAGCTGCTGCAAGGGAAAGGGATAAAAAATAATTTATAATGAATGATGAAACTAGTATTTAAGACTCCTTTTGACTAATAAAATTATGGACGTTGCTCATCAGCAACCTTGGGTCCTAAACAACTTAATTACTTGATTAGCTATAAACTTGCAACCTAACTATTACATAAGCAAAGGAACAGTCATAGAGAGTAAGGGATCGGAACATTGGCTACCTTACATAAGAACAAAAACCCTGTACTCTTGTCTCGATAAATCACATCTATTAGGGGACAAATTACATACATACATAAGGAGGAGATCATTGTTTTATTAAAGTGAGAATATTTTAATAATAATTTATATTTTATTATTTTTAACATAAAAAATATATTTTAAATTAATATTATTAAAGTAATATAAAATAATAACTATTAAATTAATATAATAATTATTGTGAACATATATTTATTTTATTAAAGTAAAGATATGTTAATAATGACTATTACATTAATGCGATTACTATTATTTGATTATATTTTGTTATATCATTTTGATTATTTTTATTAATAAGCTATTAATATTATAAAATATAATAAAATAATTATTGATATAAAAAGTTACGATTGTTTTTAATCTCTAGTATCAATTTATTTTCTTATTTGAGCTTTGATTATGTAAACTGCAAAATAATAAAAACCTTAAGAGTAAAACGGATTTTCCGACAAAAATTTTCTGATATTTAAGTCAGTGAGGATTTTACTTGTATGTGAGGATGAGAGCAGAACAAATCAAATAAGAGAGAAAAGTTGAAAAGTCTTTTTTTTGTATCTTGTGTGAGTGAGTGAAAAATATTCTCTCTATAAAAGTTAGTGCGTACCTGTCATTATTTCTAGATTCAGTTATATTAGAATTGTGGAATTTCGTACATTGGACATGTGTCATACGACTGACATATCCTAAAAGCCTGCAACGAAAATCATGGGATATAGATATCGTGATACTACCCTTGCCACGTATGTCCTGAGGCCCCGAGCACATATTCCCCAAGTTAGAGTCTCCAGACTTCCCGAGACAAAAATCTCAAGATCCCCGAAGCACTTTCTAGAGACGAGTCTGGATTTTGATGACACCATATAATATTATTGTGGATGTTATACGTGCCACAGATGTCCCCAAGGCTCCGACGTCATGCACGGAATATATCTGATTAAATCCCTGAGACAGAGCCTTGGATAGTGGTTGTTGAAGATCTCTTCCCCAAGCAAAGATTGGCAGTGTACAACTCAATAGAGGTTCTCTGTCGAATGGCCTTGGATAGGTTATCTGAGGCGATCCCATTATTTCCCGTGTCACATGGAGAGACCTCAGAACGTCATCGTATTTGGGGGTTTGTGAGGAAGGTTATGTTCGCATGATGGGCTTGGGCTTGTGGGCTGGGTCTTGGTGAAAATACCCAAACATTAAGTCCCTAGTTTTTAATTAAAAACTTAATTAACGACTGTTCGGCTGTCATTTCACTCTATAATTGTTGCCGTCATCTTCAAGTTACCCTTCTTAAAAACGTAATCGTCAATCATATGTCATTTTCCTATTGACAGACCAGTATGAGAAGTCATGATACTCATGTCGTAATAATTCCACTAATATAGTGAGCCCTATTTGTATTCAAATTTGAAAAGACGTGACTTTTGGTGTTTCAAATTCGGATGACGTAGCTGTTAGAGATATGCCCTAGAACCAATCGTGTCATATGGTTCAGGGTTATATTTTCTTGTGTATATACCTTTTATAATTAATTGTAAA
>JAVXUL010000019.1:12386194-12398083 GCA_035590515.1 Trichilia minutiflora
TCTTTTCGCTGGTTATGCGTCTGCTCGTTTGTACAAAATGTTTAAAGGAACAGAGTGGAAGAGAACTGCTTTCAGAACTGCAGTCACGTTCCCAGGAATTGTTTCTTCCATTTTCTTCGTCTTGAATGCTCTTATTTGGGGACAGAAGTCATCTGGAGCTGTCCCATTTGGTACAATGTTTGCACTAATTGTCTTGTGGTTTGGAATCTCAGTTCCGCTCGTGTATGTTGGTAGCTTTGTCGGGTTCAAGAAGCCAGCAATAGAGGATCCAGTGAAGACGAACAAAATTCCAAGACAAATCCCAGAGCAGGCCTGGTATATGAACCCAATCTTCTCAATTCTCATAGGAGGAATACTTCCATTTGGAGCTGTTTTCATCGAACTCTTCTTCATCCTCACCTCGATCTGGCTGAACCAGTTCTACTACATCTTTGGTTTCCTCTTCTTGGTGTTCATTATCCTCCTTGTCACTTGTGCTGAAATAACCATTGTTCTATGCTACTTCCAGTTGTGCAGTGAAGACTATCAATGGTGGTGGAGATCATACCTCACATCAGGCTCTTCAGCACTATACCTCTTCCTTTATGCTACGTTCTACTTCTTCACAAAGCTTGAAATCACCAAGCTTGTTTCCGGATTACTATACTTTGGTTACATGCTGATTGCTTCGTATGCATTTTTTGTGCTAACTGGCACCATTGGATTTTATGCATGCTTCTGGTTCACGAGGCTCATCTACTCATCAGTGAAGATTGATTGATTGATGAAACTGGAGAAGTCATCATCACAGGGTAAGATTCAGGCGCATGATATAATTTTGCCTTTCAGATTTTAACTTTCCTGCTCCATTTTGTACCGAGAAGAGGTTATTATTCTAGTGCTCTGTTCCTACAACACAATATCTTTATTCTTATTTTCGTTGAACACCTTTCTGTTATAGGTCGTCAGAGAGTTTTGTTAAACTTAATTTTATAATTCTTTTTTACTTAGTTGATTTTTTCTATGAATGATATGATAAAAGAGTTTACTATTATTACGTTGAATGCTAGCTTTTGAACATCACGAAAGATTCTTGAATCTTATGTTGAGAATATCTTTCTTTGCACAAAAAGAAAAAAAAAATCAGTTTTTTTCAGGGTTTTAGATTGAGACATTTGGGATACAACACTAGAAATTGTTTCCGTTTCCATACCTCAATATTCAAAAGAAACACTTCATAAAAAGTTCAGAACCAAAATATTACAAGAATTCTCTAGTCTACAAATGACTACTTCCTGGGATGAGTATCTTGCATTAATAAAACACCTTCTCCACGTCCGTACCGCTGCCTTCAGGTTTTTATTTTTTAATTAATTTTATTTGCGTATAACGGGAAGTGGCCAATGGTTCCAATGATAACCAATCCGCCGACAGCCATATTGGTAGTGCTGGAGGGCAGGTTTCTCCTCTTATACAACACTCCTCCAGGATTGTTTCCTGGCGGCCTATTTTATTCCTCTACGCCGGCTTTCTTCACGTCTTACGACATCGTGTGTGTCCGCATTTTTCCTCTATTGAAGAATATATATATGTCTAGATGTTTTTTCCGAATTTGACATCGAGGAGAAGCATGATGTTGCCACGTTTGGGTAGTTTTATTCCAGTCAAGTTTCAGTGACTAAACGATGCTGTTGCAGAGTGACAAGTGTTGTAACTTTTGGTTGGACACGAAAGTACCGCATGGAGGAAATTTTTTCTGGCTTGAAACAAAAATATGCTCAGTGCAATTAAAAAATAAAAATAAAAATGTTGAACCAAATTGCGACCTAGGAAAAATTGAATCACTAACCATATTAAATTTTAGATTAACTTGGTGAAAATAATGACAAGAAAATGGAATTTGCTTATTAATGATATACGTTTATAGATATTTGCAAATCCAAATTCAGATCCAGAAAAGAAAATGAAAAATAAATTATATTAAATAGAAAAAACTCCCTATTCATTTGACCGTTATCTCCTTTACGGCCTTCTTTTCAGATCAATGTGCCGTTACCTTCGCAACGCACACAGCTCAGAGCGGCCAGGTGGCCCATGATAACATCTTTCTGGAACGGCTAGTTTTTTTTTCTTTTTCTTCTCATCTTACAAATACTATTACGTAGTCTTCAGTTTTCATTCAGCTTTAATCACTTCTTCCTTTTAACTCTACATTCATCGCTCCCAAAATCTCAGCACAATCTCTCTTACTAACTAAGCTGCTTCTCAGCTTCCTGCTATATGGCCGGCTTTTCAAGAGCTCTAGCTTCTTCTATGTTTATTACATTCGTTCTTTTCAGCTTCTGTGAAGCAAATGAAATCTTGGTTGGCGGCAAATCTGACGCTTGGAAGACCCCGTCTTCGCAAACTGATTCCCTAAATCAATGGGCTGAGAAAACCCGTTTCCAGATTGGAGATTCTCTCGGTAAACATCACCTTTACATCACTTACTTACTAGACTAATCTATTTATCAACAGATGTTTGATGATTCATTTTCTCTAACGTATATCCTCCTTTTCTCAGTGTGGAAATACGATGCTAAGAAGGATTCAGTGCTGCAAGTGACGAAAGAAGACTACCTCAACTGCAACACTACAAACCCAGTTGCAGAATACAAGGATGGAAACACCAAGGTGGAGCTGGACAAATCTGGGCCGTTCTATTTCATCAGTGGCGTCAAGGGAAACTGTGAGAAAGGTCAGAAGTTGATTGTTGTTGTTATGTCTCTAACGAGGAATAGGTTTACTGGCATTTCTCCGACTCCTTCTCCAGTGGAGTTTGAAGGTCCGGCTGTTGCTCCGACAAGCAGTGCTACAAGCGTTAAGGCTGGTTTGGTGTTGGTATCTGCGGGTCTTTTAGCTTGGGGGTCATTTTGATGTGATAAAAATTACCATCGGATTGTTTCCCAGCTTAGTTGTTGGACCGTAGGATATTTTGATTAGTTATTCGGGGTCTCTGTCTTGGGAGATGAATTATTTCAGTCTCTTTTTTCTGTTCTATGTATCCTTTAACTAAGCATTTTCTTCTAACAAATATCGCACCGGATTGGATGGTTCTTATGTCTATTACCTGTTATTCCGAGACCGATCATTCAGATATATTTGGGTTATTGAGGCTGTGATTCACATAGTAGTTTCTATTTTCCATTGCAAAGCAAAATTATGTTCCGAGTTCTTACCAATAAAAAGAAAATACAGTAACTCCAAACTCATCTAATAGTAGATGAAAGCTGATCTTGCAATTAGATGGGCAACTTTATTTATAGTTTCTATTTTTCATTGCAAAGCACCTGAGCAATAAGAACAACAGATTCAGAAAGCAAAGTAGATGAAAGCTAATCTTGCAATTACATGGCATCCTTTACGAAAAAAAATCATTTTAAGTCAGAAATGATTTTCGAAAATCAAGTTCAAAGCCACTTGGTAATCATCACTTAAGTCCGAAATGATATTCCATATTCAAGTTCAATCCAATCCAAAACAATCCAGTCTACAACAGATTCTTTCCCCACCTCGGCAGCGTTCTTCATCAGCCGTTCACATTCGGTAACTACAAAGGATCAGTAACCAAAAAAATACTAAATAATTCTGTTTACGGTTTACAACACGGTAAATCTGTACACTCGTTTTCTCAGGATATTATGACAATATTTCTGGTTTTACTAATCTGCTGGAGTCCAATTTGCCAACTAACCAGCAATCTTTCTGGTTTCTGGCTCCATAGCCTATACCTGCTCCATGAAAAATCACTCATAGAGACCGTTTTGCACATTCTTAGGGAGCCACCCATTCTAGTATGCAACAGGTATAAGGGAGCATAATCATTGAATAAGTATTGGACTTAATTCCAGTACTCATAAGATATAAGGGAGCAATGCATTTTTCTGAAGTACGTTCATCATTGTTTCACCCTATATGGTTCTTTTACAGCACAGGAGCACTTCAATACAAGATTCATAAAAAGGCATTAAAAGATTACAAATAATCGCCTTATGCCCATATCAGGCTTTAAAATTTCCGACACCCCGTATCCAGACACTAAAATGCAAATTTAGCATTGTAAACACATAGAAACTGAAAACATAAAGAATAATTATCTGTTCATAACCATTTCCTAGGGATTAAAAGGTGAAAACAGCTTTATAAACACCTAGCAATTGAGAACCTGAAAATAAGGTGAAATCTTAACATGCATAAAAACATGAAATAGCTTCTACCACAACATAAGGGGGATCAGCTCATAGGCTGTCCGTCTTCATTCAAAGGATCAACTTTTAGAGGTCCCTTTATACCACCTTCGTTATCACCGAAAAGCTCTCGAGATGCTTTTTCAAGAAATTCCTTGGCAGCAGTTTCGACAGACTTTTTTTCAGATGATTGATATTTTCTCTTCTTGTGGACACTTGTTTCTATATATTTCATCCTTGGCCCCTCTCCTCTACTGATATTCTTCATGCTACGCCTCTGTTCTGCTCACGTTGAACAATTAAGTAGTAATAATCAAAATGGAAAAGAGAGTCAAGCCACAACAAGAAAGTGTTTAATGATATACCGGGGGTCAGGTCAGGCAAAGAGTGCTCAATGAAACGGGTTGCTGCCTGATAATTTAAGGTCGTTGAAGGGCGCAAAGGTGCTTCAAGAACAAAATCAATCAAACATCATTGACATTGCAACATAAGTATCAATAGGCAAGCCAGTCATCCAAATTTTGGAAATGCAAACCAATAATTTTCAATCCACTTGCATCTCAAAGCACATAGTAGAACAAAATGCCATCATTCTCAGATTATGCATAAAAATTACACGTTTTCAGAGCTGAAATTAAAATTGGAATGAACAAAAAATATTTACCAAAAGGATAGAAGAATGTACCTTTACTTAAATCTATGAACCGCCTAAGTTTGTCCTGACACAAACTTAATCTCTCCTACATGCACAGCAATCAGACACATAAATGAGGAAATGCTGAACAAGAAATCCCTAGAGCTAAAATACCCAAATGATCAGTTTAAGCTTTTTAATCACTGCTTAATAAGCCAAGAAAACCTTCAATTAGAGATACCCATTCAATCATTTCATAAGTTATATGTACAAGATTCATTCAACAAAATCTGAACTTACAAAATAAAATCTGAAGTAACAACTATCACTATCCAAACAGCAAATAAGACTTATATATAGAGTTAGAGCATGTACAAGCTCGGTTTTAACAGGATGGTCATCTGGGTGAACTCCGATGCATCTCAACCTCACTGCAATTGCAGAAAATTGTAACTAAGACTCCAGCACAATTACAAAATAAAGACATTACGCACCAAAATTTACTAACAAAAAGATAATAATTTCAACAGTAGGCTATAAAATTACATGTATAAAGAGTTGTGGTGGCTTTAGCGAGCAAAAACAGCGACTGAGCCCGTTCCAGCGGCGGCATTTCAGCGAGCACATCTGGGTTAGATAGAGACAATAGTTCACGCAAATGGGTCTTCACTTGTTCTACGTTATATAATGTTTTCTTCACTGCATCCATAACGGAGTCTGGTATGACTTTGCTTTCTTTTGTACTAGTTTCTTCCATTGCTGTTCTCAGCTTTTAGAATCTCTGAATGTAATAAGTAATTCAGAGACAAAAATTAAGTGCAAAGTGAAGAAAAGTTGAGTTTTTGAAACAGAATGGAGAAGAAAAGGAAGGAAAAACTTCTCTTTGACAAGGGCTTTGAGGGATACGAGGCGTGTTTAAGCCAGCGATTTATTAGGTTAATTCTCTCTCGGGATTTCGCAGTTTTTTAACATCTGCCCATGCTGACGTGTCTCTAGCTGCTTTTAATTTTCCCTTCTTTTTTTTTTAATAAATAAGTTTAAAAAAACGTAGTATAAACTTCAATCTTGCAACTTCGAACAGCAGGTCAGACTCGGGCCATGAATTCAACTGCCTTCTTAAGTGATAATTTCGAGGACAAAAATATCCTAAATGAAAATAACAAAATTCCCGGAACATTGGAGGGTATTTTGATAATTTAATACTCTCCTGTCGCCTAACGTAAGACCACCATTTTAAGCAGGAATGGTAAAGTTCGATGGCAAAAACTGCAAATAGATGATGAAGAAACAGTAGTCATTTATCTCCCGCCTTTCCCGCACCATCTCTATCTATCTACCAAATCCTCCAATAGCTCAGCTGGACACGCAATTTTTGTAGAAGAGAAAAACAAAATACTTAAACAAAAACAAAAACAAATACATAGAAAAGAAAGAACGTCTTCAATTGTCCTCCAACCACAGCTCTCTCTCCATAACAACAACAACAATAGAATGTTTCCATATATACCCTTTTCGATTCCCATCTTCCATTTCTCATTCTATACGATTCTCTTTCCCCTCTTCATGGGCCCTTTTGGTTTCTCACATTCAAGGAGTTTGGGGGAAACTACTACCACATGCAAAGAAGCTTCCCTCTCTATAAATTTACCTTTTTGTTTTCTCTTTTCAAAAGTCTCGTCTCAAACCTTATCTCCTTTGAGTTGGGTTTTGCGTTGCCTTTAAGTTTTGTTCTTGCAATTGTAATTTTGTGTTTATCCAGAAGTTTTGATCCAGGGTACAAGTTGTAGTATTAAAGTTCCAATCTTTGTAAATAAGATGAAAAGGCTGCCTGTGAATTCTAGACCATCACGCGATTTTGAAAAGGAAGATAGTGTTAGGTTCAAACAACAAAGATTACTTGAGGATTACTTAGAGGTGCAAAAGGTTAGTCTTCATTCAATCTATATAATTCTATGGATTTATTCGGCTTTCGTTTTTGTCATACTTTTTAATGATTTTGATGATTTTGTAAGGGTTTAATGAAAATTACAATTACATCGTGCTATCAATTTTCGTGGTCGCTTTTGCCTTTTATTTGCCCCCAAGTAGATTGGGAACAAGAAAATAGGATTTGAATTAATATTTTAGTCTTCAAGCTTTTGCTCCAAAGGAATGAACTTGCAGTATACAAGTTCAAAATTTTACTAATGCTGAAGTCCTCAAATTTAGGGCTTTAATAGTTTATTAGGTATTTACTTACGTTGGTTTTAATTTAATTGTGATTAGGTTCTCTCTTATTTGATTTCATAGAAATGTTGTATAGGAATTTGTTGTTCGGAAAAAAAAGTTGCAGACAGCAAAACAGAAGAGAGAAATTCTTTTGGCTGAAGTTAGGTATGATCTTTGTTTCCTCAAATTTGCTTGATATTCACATTTTTAAATATATCAAACGCAGATAAAGTTAAATACTTTGATATTGCCTTTCTTTTCAAACTGTAGTTTCTTGAGAAGAAGGCATAAATATTTGAAGATGCAATCTCAAGAACTTGATGCTAAACAAAGTATTCTTGGACTGCAAAATTCATCTTCACAAAGCAAATTGCTTGTCAAAGATGAGAATTCTGGGATTAGTAGAGCTTCTCTGAAGAACCCATCTGCTGTTCTAATTTCAGACCCGATTTTGGTATTAAATTGGAACCCAGAATTCAAATAAATTTTAGTTGCATTTATCATTGCTGTGTTTGTTTTGATATCTAAACTTTGTTGTGTTGCAGGGAGATGAAGACTGGAACGGGGAAAGGAAAGAAGAGGTCATTTTGAATCCTTTGAGAGTGGAGAAGAAGCGCAAGAATCAAGCAATCACTGAGAAAAAGGTTGGGAAGAAGAAAATTTCATGGCAAGATCAAGTGGCTTTGAAGGTGTAAATTAAAAAAGCAGTGATCATTGTCATTCATATTTGCCCAATGTTCCATGGGCAGTATTAGTGCTTGTTACCATTCATCTGTATATTATCCACTGTTTTCTGTTTGCATATCTCAGTCTCAGCTTTAACTGCAAACAAAAGATTTGATAATTGAGTACACATGAATATAGTAATATTTGAGGCGAACGATCAGATTCCGTTGCCACCGTTTATTTGATTTCCATCGCAAACTAACACACATGAATGTGCTAATTCTCATAACCTAACTTAGATCCAATTATTGATTTACATAAAACTGTAGCTTTGGAAACTGAAAGAGGATGCATGTGGGTTGTGGTGTATTCAAAAGATATGGTGCGGCCAGCCAGCAATGGTTCTGCATTATTGAGAAGGCAGTCATTGTAGTCGATCCTACGAAATAATTTTGGGTTAATGAGGTTTGCAGAGCTGAACCAGCCACAGCTTAGATGAATATTGGCAATAGAACATCCCGGCGCACACAAATTTGATATCTGCACTCCATAAGTGGGTATCCCATTCGGTCTGCGACCTACAGGAGCTTGTGTAACAGCAATATCTTTTATTGAGCATTGTTTTGCATTCGTTCCTGCACATGCATAAAACAATTTAGCATTCTGTCAAGATTATACAAGAAAGTTGTATTTGTATTATGTAACTGGAAAGGTATGAATAGGATGGAATACTTTTATGAACAACCTACCATCAAGGAAAGCAAGAATGAATAATGAATTCGTGAATATTGCAACAATCAGAAACAGGGTTCTCATTCTTTTGATCAAATTTCTTCAGATTTTAAGTTGAAAGTTTCTTCTGCAAGCCATGACTTATTTTTTCCCCTCTTTAGAACAATGAAACGATTCAAATAAAACTTAACGCATGGAGTTATTAAGAGTCATTACGCTATAACAAATATGCAATCTCAATTATTCATCATAAATATATAAGCGGAAAGCCATCCCAACTACACAAAAGTAAATTCCAAACGACTCATTAAATCCAAATACAACATAGAAAACATTCAAAACAAACGGTCCAAAAACGCATGCAACAAGGATCCAGCCCTTCAAGAACAATAAATAAAGTAACTTGCTTATGCAAAATCAAACCCTCAAAAGGTAAAATAAGTACATCTTATGAACATTTGAGATGCAATTTTAATCATTCAAAGTAAATTTATCTAATATCAAAAAAGAAAGAGAGAACTGCTGATCTTAACGCATATAATCAAATAAGTACCGTCTAGAAAAGCAATCACCAAGAATCCAATGGCGACAATAAAAAACAGAGGTTTCATAGCTGTTGCTATAATCCTTGTTTACGTAAAAGTTGAAGCGATTGGTTTCATACCTGTGTTGTTTATACAATTATTTAAAATATTATTTTCAGAACCCTTGCATATTTCCAAAGATTTTCCTTAAATAAAAAGATTTAACTTCTAAATTTGTTATGTTCAAAGCAGAAACTTCAAAAATTTGTTCTATCACATTAAGCGAAATGCTTATTTTGATACTAAAATATCTTAATAAAAAGAAAATGAATCTTGATCAAAATACTTACTTTCTATGATACTACGATATTATGTTATATAATTCTTTAATTAATGCAAATCTTTGGCAAAACCAAAATTATTCACGTTAGATCATTAAGCGAGATACTAGACGTGAAAACATATTTTAATCGATACTGATAGATATGACTCTTGAATCTATAACAGTTTCCAAGTCTGGCTTCTTATTTGACAAAAACATATTACTGGGAATTTCCAGTGTACGAGTATTAATTTTTCCATCTAAAATTCGAAATAGAAAGCATAGAAAATTTGATTTTATGGTGAAATTAGTCAAATATGTATTAAACGATTGGATTAACAGACAACATGAGATTTGTTATGCTACATGCATTTAAAGTAGAATAATACCTCACTAATGTACTGTACATGTTCATCAAGTTCTAATGTCTTGGTTCTGGCAAAATGTTAAAAACACACATTAACATAACCAATGAATTCTCTAAACATTTCAGTCAATCTTTTCGTGCCAAAACCATCTACAAGTACAAATGTTTTGATCCCAAATTTTCGTGCAGAAATTGGATTCTGGGATGGTTTCACAGGCTATCCTGTGAATTAAAAACTGTGCTGTCTGAGGTATCAGTATGTCTAGGAGACTACTTCTGATTCAGTATCCTAGCGCTTCGGATCAGTGTCATTCGATCTAGATTCTGAGGATTGCTCACTAGCAGATGGAGAAGACTGAAGGGGTTTCTTGAACAGTACAATGATCATGGTCATATTGTCACATCCCTCGCCACCTACTGTTGATGGTGCCAAGCACCTGTCAAGGACTCTCTCACACACAACGGATAGCTTGCTTTCCTGAATGGATTCCAATGTTAAAATGTAGTTCATTCCAAACTGTTGTGCATATTTAGGTACCACTGAATATAGATCAATCTTGTCTATATTATTAACTCACCGAGTTTAGTTGTTCATGAATAAAGTCCACCAACTGCTGGCTTGACATGCAATCCCTGAAAACAATGAACCACCAGCTTGAAGTTTAGCTTCACTTCGTTGATTCTTGACAGTTCGATAAATGGACATTTTGTTAATGTTGGGAGATGAAAATCAACCAACACAAACAAAAATCTTCAACCTTTATTGTAAAAGAGTAAAATGGAATAAGGTACAAACCATATTCCATCGCATGCCAGCACAATGAAATCATCATCATCACACAAATCAACCTAAATGAGAACCAGATATGAGTGATATTAGTAACTGAAACTAAAATTACAGAGTTTCTAGGGAAAAAAGATGAACATGTAAAAGAAAATTGAACCCGAACAACAATGTTTTAGATTTTTTTCCTCTTCCTTTCTCTTTTTCCTTTTTATCAAGTGATCTATTACAAAAAAAAAATGGTGGCAAAGACTGTATAACGATACCATTCAGAGATAGGAGTAAATATTTCACAAAGGAGAATGTACATACAGTGTTTATATCTGGATTGGCAGTAACAATTTGTTTTTCAGCAGGCAAAAATTTGTTCTGCTTAAATTCCATGTCACCTGGAATTAATAAACACACACAATAATCTATTGAAACTTTTCCCAGTTAAAGTTTCAAGGCCTGGAGGGAAAGCACAGCTCAAGTAACTAATACTCTGACCAAAAATTTATTGCAAACATAAACAATTTGTGTTCTAGGTATTAATCATGAAGGAAAAGTACCTATAGCCCTTGCAAGATTCAAACTACCATTCACTCGTCCTGCATGTATGAATCCACCAGCTTTCAATATCCTTTCTTTCTCGGCTTCAAGATCAGGTTTGTGATCTCTTGAGAGGTTATACGCCTGAATAATAGAAATTATACTGAAAACTGTAAATGAGATGTTCATTCTGAACCTAAAGTACCTATGTCCATAACTCTAAGTACCACAGCCACATTCGGTTGTTTGGTCATCATTAATCAAAACTGAACAATAGTAAACATCACACAAGGCACAAAAGTAAAAACACTCTTTGCATTTTCCATTTAATATATGTGAAATGAAAAAACTTAATTTCAAGTAGTCGGGACCAATATACAACAAAAATCTTACCACTCAATAAAAAATTACCTGACCCTTTCTAGATATCACGCAACGGGAATCACCAGCATTTGCAACAATGAGTTGATTGCTTCTAATAATTGCAACACAGGCAGTGCTTCCAGAAGTGGGTCCAGCAAAATCAGAGTGAGGGCCCTGATTATAACATTAACATAAATATTTGTTCTGTTAAATAATCATCAAATTTCTGTTTTGTGTTAAAGAAAACTAAAGAGAAACACTCGATGCCCGTAACTAACAGATTTCATTAACAATTCCTTGACAACAAAAGCAAAAGAAAATGTGTTCACTTGTTGAGGACAAACTACAATTTACTAGAAGAACTTACACTCAATTATAGAGAACATCACCATCTACCATATACTAAATAATTTTAACTCGGTTTTACTTCTCCAGTTTATACCTCCTCAAAAGCCCAATCATTGTTTCGGTCATTACCATCACCACTCCTCGGAGACCATATCAACCCTTCTATCATGCCCGTAAACTTATTTATTTTGTCCCCCAGTACAGC
>JAVXUL010000019.1:12404601-12424816 GCA_035590515.1 Trichilia minutiflora
TTAAAATCTCTTTTTTATTCATAAATTGAAAAAGACTTTTTTGTAAAAAGTCTTTTTATTTAAATGTATTTGGCACAACTTTTGACAAAAAGAGATTGAGAAGTAATAAAAAAGTTGGGCCAAACAGGCTCTTAGACGACAAATAAAACGAGTAATGATTCAAAACCGAGAACGAAAGCTGCTGCAGTTGAGATAAGTATCTATTGCCTTTGATTCTTGTTCGTGGATTGTACAGAAAATGCTGCCGCCACTGACGTAGAAGTCTTCAAACTCGTTGGTAAGTTATCCATAATTTTATATTTTTGAAAATGAAAAATTTAGTACAAATTTTACCTTAAAATGATATTAATTAAGTGGAAAAATAATTCATCAAAAAGACAATAATCTGTATGAAATTAATTGCTTATGTTACGAATCTATGTGTTGACTGTTAAATCCTATTAAGAATAAAAGTAACGGGGGCTGAGTCATAATTTACTAACAGTTAATTAATAATTTGTTGGGAATTTATAATAAGCTCCTCACACGCAAACTCCGGTACGTATGGGTTATTTAGTTAATTGTTGTTTATAATAAAAATTAAATATATGTTTTAATGACAAAGAATGAATGAGTAATTTTATTATTAAAAGATGTAAATATAATTATAATAAATAATTTTTAAAAAAAGAAAGAAGATAAGTGTTGATGTAAGAAATCGGTTTCGTCCTCAACTCCGAGCATCAGCAGGTCTTCTTTTTTCGTCTTTAAGCTTTGAGACTGCAAGATACAGAATACCGTAGGGGTATAGTCGGTTTTCTAGCAAAAATCCTCCGATGCTTAAGTCAGAGAGAGTTTTACTTAGTATGTAAGATAAGTGTGCATGCAAGCAAAGAAATATGTATGAAAAACATGAATGACATAGAATATTCTATTCCTGAGAATGATGCCTGAATTCGTTGAAAAAAAGGTGAGAGTATCTTACAATGTACTTTTTCTCAATGTGGTCGAATGAACCAACCTCAGTCTCCCTCGATTTTTGGGTACTATATATTGAAAGCCTAGGAGTGCGTACTTTTAGACACGTATTGTTGCATGGTTGATGTGCCCAGAGCAACCTGTTGCAAAATCAGGAGGCGTGAAAAATTATAATATTGTTCCTCGTCACGTCATCCTCGAGATCCCGAGTGTATGTCCCTCCGAGTAAAGCTTCCAATTCTCCCGAGAACCAAGAAATTTCTTGGTTCTCGGGACGCCATTATACAGCGGGTTCTAACCTCGGTGTCACCAGACGATAGAGTGCTAGAGACTCGTATATCCCGAGTGCCCACAAGTCCCTGTTGTTTGTGGAGAACATATCATTCTGACTCTCCAAGCCCGAAGGGTTTATCGTTGAAGGCCCCGAACCCGAGTGCGAGTCAACAATAAATAACTCGAATGAGACCTCCTGACTGGTCGACTTGGGCAGAGTGATCGAGGCTATTTAACTATTTTTTCAAATGATATAATTGGCTTCTCGGGATGACGTCGTATCAGGGAGTCCACCTGAAAATAATATAGATATATGACGGGCCTCGATAAGGGTAGGGAGATAGGCCTGGACCATTGGACTGACCTCGGTAAAATACCCCAATAATAAGTATTTTTTTTAAGTTACAAAAATTATCATTGAAAAATTATTATTTTTTGATAAATAATGATAAAAATTTCAATAATAAAAACTTTAATTTTAAATCTACAACAAAGGATTAATCAAATGAACACAGTGATGTATGTATGTATATAATTAATGATAAGTGGAGTATATGGTACGTACAATTTAAAAATAAAACCATCTTCTTGTGGTGTAGTGTGGTTGTGTTGAATGTTGATGATGACTTTGACTGCAAGCCGACACGTGAATACACTACTTCTTCTCGGCTGCATCGGCTGTCTCTTCTAAATTTCTTCACAATCCACTTCTCCAAACAGATCCAATGTTCAGATGCTAAATTAAATTTACTCGTAAAAAAAAGGGAAGAAATTTTCATTCAACAGAACTCTTAAAAGATATGCTTTCATTTTTTTTTTCTTCTTACTTTCCATCCTACCAAACACAATATTTGCAACCAAAAAAGCATTGGAACAAACTTGGTTCTTGCAATATCAACGGTGGTGGCACGAACTCATTTACTAATTCAATACTTTTTTAATTTAATAATTAATTGACTAAATTTAATTATATGATTGTCTTTTTAATTTAATTAGAATTTTTAAACATTTTTTATTTAATAAGAAACGTTTAAAATTTTTTTTTTAATCTAAATCTAAAAAAATTTAAAAAAAATTATCTAATACTTTCCTTTTTTTTTTTCTTTTGAAGAAGTAGGTAAATTTAAAGAATTTGAAGTAATAAATAATATATTATTTTAATTTTAATTTGTTAAAAAGTCAAACCAATAAGAATGTGCCACGTGACAAAATCATTTCTAAATTCTATTGCAGCAAGATTTCAAGTCAGTATTAATCAAAAGTTCAAAACCCAATCAATAATGGTGTAACTGGCCTGTTTTTCACGTCACACGTCAGTCATGAAGATTTTTTCTTTTTTAAACATTTTAATAATAATTAAAATCCATCCATCCATCCATAGAGATTTGATGTGTTTTCTACGTGTTTTTATAAGAATAGAACTCATTTATTTAAAAATGAATAATATAGAATAATAGAACTCATTTATTTTTCTATAAATACAACATTTAATACTTTTTATCTTAAAGTAATTTTAAATTTAGTAAATTTGTATTTCAAATTTTAATTCTAAATAATATAGAGACAGATACATTTTTATGAGTCTCAAATTTATTTATTATGTTATGTCCATCACTTGCCACGTAAAAATTTTGAATATAAATTTAAAATATTAATTTTACACTTTCATTCTAAAATTCCCTCACTTCAATACCGATGGACGCTGATATCTTTTTTTGTTTACAATTCGGAAAATGGAACACCAAACGGAATTTGGGAAGCTGGTCAAACAGTGGAAAGATTAAATCCTGAAGGACATGCCAGTCAGATTTATGTCTGAGCAATTGAATAATTTTTTAACCATAAATCTCAGTTCTGGCTGGATTTTATGGATTTTGCTAATTGCTGTGACCAACATAGGACTGAACTTTGTGTATGTGTACATGGTAAATGGTTCGCTAGACGGGTATTTGTTCAACCGATCTCTTTCGATATAGTGGTAGAAGTAGGACAAAATCGCAGTAGGGATAGCGAAAGGTTTATCTTACTTGGATGAAGCATGCCAACACAGAACCATTCATTATGACATAAAGCCTGAAAATGTTCTCCTAGATGGAAGTTTCTCTCCTAAAGTACGTGACTTTGGGCTTGCAGAACTTTGTGATAGAAGCACAACTCATGTTACAGTCATAGGATATTAGGGAACTCAGTGCTACGTAGCCCCAGAATTCTTTTCCGGGAATAACCAAATAACACATCCAACGAAACATTTATAGCTTTAGTATGGATTATTTGAGATAACTGGGAGGAGGAGAAATGCAATTGCCGATGGTTAGTTTACCAAATATGTATGGGAAGCTTATAGGAAACGTGAATGAATTGGCTGCGATGGTATCAGCTTGGGATTGGAGGGGCCAATAAAGAGAAACCAGAGAGAATTTGTGTGGTAGCTTTGTGGTGTGTGCAATATTCACCGAAAGATAGGCCGCCAATGAAGGTTGTGGTGAAGATGTTGGAGGGAATTGCGAGAATTCCGCCACCTCTAAAACCATCTCACTATTTCAACTAAATCACAATGTGGACGGTGAAATCGCCAGAAAGCAGTGATGGTTCAAGTTTTTCATCCGAGTCTCCCTAGTACAAGGAAACTGCTCCAATCATAGACAAACATGATATACAAATTTGCTAGTTCCTTGTCTTTTTCTTGTATTTAGTACCTTTTTTTTTTTTTCATTTTTGTATTTAGGTCCTTGTACTTTTTTTTTTCATTTAGTTCCTAGCGATTTTCTTGCATTTTTTCATGGCTTTGACCTAATAAGAATACTTCAAAAGCAGGAAAAGTACTTACAAGTTCTGTTAACTCAAATTTTGACTTTATTTGCATGAATTTCTTGCTTTGTTATACTATCTAAGCAAAAACGTGACCATACGTTGAGAATAATCCTCTCCTTACAACTTGTGAGAGCTTATTATCAGGACTTGACCAAAAGCAGAGAGAAGAACAAAAGCAAATAACAGGGCAAGTTTTGCTGTGCTGCAGCTCAAAATCCAGAATCCAGGAGCGATGCATTCTCTCGAACAAACAAGTGAGTTCCTTTCGAATGATAATATCATCTACCTCCTTGAAGACGTAAGATCCTTTAAGGGCATTGAATCAAACAATTTCATGGCATTATCGATCTGTCCACAAGAAGCAAAACCATCCAGCATTGAATTCCATGCAACAATGTCTTTTACAGGCATCCTCCCAAACACATTATAAGCATCAACACCACATCTTAAATCCCATACATCACTATCAAACCTATTTGAATAAACACATGGTCACGAAACCCTGTTTTTATCGTCCGCCCATGGAGCATTAACCCAGGACAAGAACTAGAAAAAAACATCAGCTGCCTTCAATAAAAAAGGAAACGAATAGTTATGAGCATGAATACCTAATTCCTGCTTCATATTCACATATACGTATCAATAGCTTATACAGTATTTCCCTTGAGCAATTTACTTTTAATAAGCTTATTCAAATTACTTCTCTCAGGTGACGGGGATTTACGGATAAAGTTGGAAGCTAGTAAAGACATTTAAAAATCACATAAGAAACGGTGGAACGTTTATACAAGAGCAAAATGATGGAATTTCACAAGATAATTTCACCATGCAATGCTAAGAAAGATTCTTAAGTGTTAAGGTGAATCCTAATTTAAACTAAAAACATAGTTCAAAAGCCACAAAGGAAATTGGGTTTGCATATTGGCCCGGTAACAACATGGTAAATATGAATTCAAATTGGATCGAAGAACAAGATGGCGTAACAGCCTATTCATCTCGAGGTTTCCAGGGAAGAATTTAACTGGTTGCACTCGAGAGAACAATATATATTATGGGTGTCTTTTGGCCTGAACAAAATGTGAAAGAAAAAACGAAATAAAAAACTTACAACTAAATTAACCGTGGTTACTCCCCGGTCCATTGATCATAAAATAAAAGGTAGAAGAAACAAAATTTCTGAAAATATAGGAAGTAAACAAGTGCTGTGTTCGTTCACCACCATAGAAAACAAGATATCAAGAGAGCAAACTTTCACAAGCCTGAATCTCAGATCCCTGCACAGCCAACACTTCTTGCCCAGAACGGCTGGACTGCATGCTCCTTATTGCAGTAGAGAAAATGGACTTCCGGAACATATCATCTTCCACCTTCTTAAGGACTTCTTTTAAGACCATGAAGTCCAAACTCTTGGCTACGACCAATTTCCCAACCACCTCACCAAAGTTATTTGGTGCTTTCGGTAAATCAATACCAATATCATCCAATAATGAGCCATACAGAAGACACCCAGTTCCTATGTCTCTAGTTGTCAATACATTTTTATTTAGCAGAAACTCAAGAAGCTTTATGACTGGTTCCACACATGGGGGGATCTTTTCTAGTGCAAGGGCGATGGCTTCTTTAACAACCTCGGGATGATAAGTTGGGGCTCTTAGTTCCTCCACACACTGCAGTGCTTCATCAAGAATATGAATGCTGAAATACTCTTCAAGCAGTGAAATGGTTTTTTTGTGAAGCTCAGCAGTATTTAACTTCGATGCAGGAGCAGACACCTTCTGAGGAGGTGAAACCATTGATGCAACAGGAGATGCAGGCTTAGTATATTGAATCACAGGTTCAACTCCTGGAACAAATGCAGGACGAGCTGGGGGAGCACCGGTACCCTGTAGCAAAGCACTTGTCTTCCCTGATATGATACCACCACTGCCTTGAGGTAAAAATTTTGAGTTAATAGACGGCGATATGCTGATCAAAGGGGATTGGACACGTCCTGCAAATTGAGTGGGAAAAGAGCCATCACCTCTTGGCATTGATCGGGAACGAGGAATCTCCCAGTTGTCAGAATCAAGCCCAGACATTCCAGGCATTTTCTTGGTACCAGGCATTCCAGGCATCATGCCCCCAGAACCAGGCCTTACAACAGGAAAGCTTCCAGGGCCAATACCTCCCAGAGCCACTGCACGGCCATTTCTCATCACTGCAGTTGCACCAGGACGCAAACCAAGATTCTTCTCTGCCTCTGAGTGAATTTCAGTGATTGTCTTGGCTTTCACCTGCCACAAAAGTGATAAAAATAGAGAGTGAGATGCTGATTAATCAGATAGCCAGGAAAAGGAAAGAAAAAGAAATACACAAGTGAGGTGAATTTGTCGTCAGCTCCTTCAATCTAATAAAAGTTAGCAAGAAATGGAAAATTCACCTCTTCGCGCCGGGGCACCCAATTGTTGGCCCGCAGATCAAGAACATTGTGGACCATGAACCTCAAGCGTGGTGCCAATTGTGAATTTGTGGTCAACTCCTTCAATCTACTAAAATAAACATCATTGACTCGCCTTGATTTTGGACTCTCATCCAGTTGCTTCCCAATGGTGTTAAAAAATTGGCATATTGCCTCAACATTCTCCTCAGCAGGGCATATTTTACCATCATTTCCCAAAAGCTCCTGTATCACAAAAGAAATATACTTAGGTCAGCTTATTAATTAATGAAATAAAGGGGAAGGCCATTGGACTTTAAAAGAACCTGAACAATATGGTGGACGATCTTTTCAGGCACCATCTTCTGCTTCAGAAGTTCTCCAATAAGGCGGATGTTCCCCAAGGTTCGCAGTTTAACAATCCTTTCTTTCTCCCTGCGTTCCATTTCCTGTTCTGGGCCATTCATCTGCCTAATTTCTGCCCTCAGGTTGTCAGCACCTTCAAATGCCTCCTGGCAATGATTCAAAAGGATCCGCTTAAAAGTGATATCTTTCCCACCAGGCTCATCAGAAGGAAATGCAGGAAGCTTCTCGTTAAGGTCAGAGCATAAGAGAGCATACATGGGACAAAATGTAGGCTCCAGCACAGCCTTGTCAAATATAAGTGAGATGACACCCTGCAATTCAAACAGAATCCTCACTTTAATGAAAAGAAGAAACAGAAAATCATAACTTACAGCAGGTAAAGGCATTCAAAACACTATAGTAAGAACCTTAAGAATATCAGGGGTTGTAATTCCAGAGTCAATCAGCTGACCCTTGAGAACATCAAACTTCTCTGGAGTCAATTTGTTGAGTATACTGCCAAAATAAATACCAACACTTGTCATGGCATATTTATAAAGCAAAGCAAGCAATTAACTGAGATAGCACAAAACAAAATCCTTCTATACAGAATGAAGTCTAACTTTTCAGTGGATTTACACCAAAAATTTTCTGAAAGAATTTGCATTATGAACTTGATATTATGAAATTAGGTATCAATTACCCTTTAACTGTCTTTAGAACACGATCCTTCTCTGAGAGAGTCCCTCTTTGAACTGACCATGGAACTTCAGCCTTAACTAGAACCTCAGCAGGTCCTACCTGTGCTCACAGAAAACTAAAATTAGGACAGGGGCCACATATGTATATAAAAGAAAATAAGAAACTCAAGGTTCTATTTGGTAACTCTGAAACAGGACCAGTTTCATTTCTTTAGCACAGCAACATCATAGCGGCAAAATCCCGCACCAAGCACTGACAACACTGGTTAACTTGTATCATTAAAGAAAAAAAATCAACCAAAATCATGTTTACCTATACCCTGTCCCTCCAAAAGAAAAAGAATAAAATAAAATGTAATGAACTTTTATACCCCAATTTTTCTCTGATCACGAAACTAAACCTGCAGCATACTACTGACAGTTACATAATTTAAAAGTCCATATATATTACATCAAAACAACAATAACAGAAATTTCCAAATTTATTGAGAAGAAAAAGAGATTATAAGAATACATTACCCCTTGGTTAGCAGATATTTGAGCATTTGCAAACTGAGAATTTAACTGGTCCTCACGAGCACTGAATTCCTGCACCTTTGATAAGTCCTTCTCTTCTCCAGAGGCAATAGATCGAGTGCGCCAATCACGATTGTCTGGTTCAGAATAACGAATTTGGGACTGAGATTGCACCTATAGAATAAATAAAAAATTTACAATCCACCAGATAAAAAAACACAACTGCCTGAAACTCAATTTAACATCTATTAAAGCATCAAGTAGTAATTGTGAACAATTGATATCAATAATATTTCCTCCCTAACAAAAACATAGCATCAAGGATTATAATTACACAGTAAAACTTACATTGTTATCTGCACGACCACCCCACGTTTGAACTTCACTGTCAAGCTCTGACTCAATTTCTTGTTTGATCTTCAAAATGTCTTCGCTTAATTCAGCAACCTACAAAAAAAGTAACAGGAAACCGATTTTAAACAATTAATATTAATCAAAATATCCAATGGAAAACCATTAGAGATCAATAACCATAGCTTTTAGCCAGGCAGAAAATAACCACACCCCATTAACGAAAGTACCCGAAAAATCATGCTGATAACCTCTACACCACTCCATAAGGAACATCAAAGAAAATGAACAACAATTAAGAGCATTTATAATGACAAGTACCTCCTTCAGTTGCAAAAGCTGGTCTCGGGTGTACTGCACACATTCATGACCTTCAAGCCGCACATCCCCCGTCTACAGTGATATTGCAATAAAACTAATCATCATTTGTGCTACTCAGATCTTCAAGAATGGCTATAATTTGTTATTATACAAAGAGTAAAAGCAAAACAATGGCATGAATTATCAATCATATCCCAAAGATGTCCACAATTTACAAGTATCCTCTATCGTAGTCAACATGTGATGTTGGTTCTTTATGGGCAGTTATACACTCATCTCATGCCCACCTAAATCCCACTTATTGCTATTTGTCCATATTTACAGCAGGTACACACACTTAAGTACCCAACCAAGAATTAGGACAGTAATTAAAGCCCTCATAAAATCATTTAAATCATTATATTCCTCGTTTATTACAATTCATATAAAAGAGTTTGACTCATCTCTCAAGTAGTCATCTAAAGAATTGACAACAAAAAATCTTACGGATAAAGGTAAACTTTTTACAGCAAACTTCATCAATTGCAGTTTACAGCCTACTATATATTCCCGTAAGACTTACAAACTAATTCAGAGAAAAAAGAAACAAAAAAAAAAAAGAGAAAAGTTTCTGGCGAATGTGTAATCACTCGGCCACGTGTTAATTCAGATAAAATCGCATAATTTTATAGTGCAACGTTAGAGAAAACAAAAAGGATTATCATTTTTAGAAACACTGGATCGAAATAAAACTCAAACACAAACACGCATTCAAAGCTAGGGTTTCAAAGAAAGACCTTGAAAGTGGTAGCGAGGCCGCCATGAGGACGTAGAGTCTGAGAATAAGAGGATACAGAGGAAAAAGAAGAATCGAAGTGAGGGGTGAAGAATCTGTTGCCACGTGAACCGCCGCCGCCGGCACCTGGTCTCAAGTTAATCACCGTCTGATCTTCCTGCATAACTCCAAAAATAACTCCCTTCGAGAGACAGAGGGGAAGAGAGAGCAGATTAGGTTTTTTGCGAGGGGGTGGATTTGGAAATTCAATTTTATTTATTATAAATTATTTTATTTTGCAGATAGAGATAGAGGTTTATGTTTTTTTCTCTATCTGTATGACTGTATTTGCAAACAGCTGCGAAGGAGAGAGGAGAGTGAAAGACAAAGCCTTTTAAGGTTTTATTTTTATTAAATATTGAATAATTTGTTTTTATTAAACATTAAATATTAGTTTTTAATAGTTATATGTTATATAGGAGAATGATAAATACCCCTCACCTTTGCCTAAAATCTAATCTCCCTCTCTTTGAATTGTGGCGAAATCTCAATCGTTCATTTTTTATAATCAATAGCCTGGATTTTGCCACCATTCAAAAAAAGAGAGATTAAATTTTAAGCAAAAGTGAGGGGTATTTGTCAATCCCCCATGTTATATATTCTGAATAATTAAATATTATTATTATTATTATTATTATTATTAACAATAATGTATATCTCAACTGAAAATAGGAAGGGAAAATAGAGCATCATAGTTTTATAATCTTTGTTATAAGAGGAATGCTAGTTTTAACATTCATAAATTTGATCAATTTGATTGTTAACATTCACAGACCAAATTTATGAATGTTTTTTCCAATTGCTTGTCAGTTATGTAATTATAGATTACTATATGTAAAAACCCTTAACAAACAATGTTAAATTATATTTAATTGATTAGTGGTGTTGAGGCATAAAATGATGTATATAACTATTTTCTTGTAAGATTGTACCTTCAAATCTTATAAAATAATAACATATTAAATAGTGATGTTAAGTATATTTTTCAATAAAAAACTTTTAATCTCTAAGTCAATAAAAATATATTTAAATAAAAAAAATAAAAAATTTTGTTTAGATTTACTCTTTTCGTCTTTCCGTCTTTTTTACGTATAGAGAGAGATTTTCAGTATTCTTTTGATTTTTTTGGAAAAAAAAGTCGTTTTCTTGTGGTTTTTCAATGTATTTTGTATTTTTTTTCTTTTAACGTGATTTGATATCAAAAAATAAGAATAATGAAATCCTCTTATTCTTGGACAATATGATAACCGTATTACATTAATGCTCTCCTTATATCAGAGTTACAGGGTTTATCACTATTACGTCATCCAAAATTAATAGATGACAGAACGGACAAACCCGACGAGTTAAAGGATACCCTGGATCATAAATTCTATTGTACCTTCTCAATATACTCATTTTTATATTGACAGATTTTTTAGGATTAGGGGTTCTTTAGGTTAAGAATGAGGTATGATTGCTCCCTGATTTGACGTTGACATTATTGAGGGATAGAACAACATTTAAGGAGAGTGTAAGAATCTGGTCAGGACTTCTCGCTTTGGAATAAGAGATAATGCGTGTCAGCTGAAAATGTCTCCACATGTCAACCTCACCTTCTACCCAAACAAGTGGTAGTTTTTTTGAAATTAATGAGATTTAATATTTAAAAAATTAAATTTTATTTGAGTTACTTACTTGGGTAATATTTATTTTTTTAATATATGTTTACTATTTTATACATAATAAATAAGATAAAATTATATCATAAAAGTATAAAACATGATAATTAAATAATATTATATTATTAATTTGTATGAAATATTTATGGTGTTAAAATTACTAATATATTAATACATAGAACTTGTTTAGCTTTTTTTATAAAAAAATTCAATCAAATATTAATTTTTATAAACTCTATAAAAAATAAATAGCTTTTTTTAATATGTATATTGTTGAAAACATATGATCAAAATGAATGATCATATGTGGGGTTATGTCCTTTGGAACATGGCTAATGGTGAAAAAGAAACTATTAAGAAAGGTTGTAATACAATTGTTCAATGGACAATTGCATCAATTCGTCCATATATAGTGTCTATAAATAGACAAACAAAGACATAAATCAATGACCAAGAAAATGGTTGAAAGAATGCATAATAGAAGGCTTTAGTTTATAGAGAGAGAAACTTAGAGAAATTATAGAAGCCTTGACTCCACCTTCTATCTTTGGGTTTTGAACGTCCCTGCATACAACCACCAGTCTCGCGACAATGTCAAAGAATTCCAACAGTGGTATCAGAGCCGGAGTCTGGTGTAGAGAAGTCCAAAAATGACAGGAAAGTTTTCTTTAATTTTCATATTATTTTCATGTTCGTTTTGCATTTTTTTGGTCTAAATGTGTTCTACTCATCGAGACAAATCCAACGGTACCAAGATCGTCGGAAACGGACATCGAAAACGACAAAAAATGCAAGAAAACGAAAAATTGTCAAGTGCGTATGGTACACGCGCCCGAAAGTTGAAGATGTGTGAGGACCACGCGCACACTAGGGGGAGGCGCATGTGGTACACGCATCAACTAGTCCATACAAGTCTACACCTGGTTCAGTTGACCTGGTTTGCGTGAACCAGACCCAGTCCAGTCCAGTTTATATTCGATTCACTGTCAAATCCTGTCCAGACCCGTTGTGTTGACTCGATCCAATCCCATAGGTTATCTAACCCAATTCGATTCAGTTCTGGTTCATACGGTCTGATCCGGTCCGCTTAGACCGTTTGGTTCAGACTATTTTTGGTATGGTTGAACCGATAATTTTTCTCAAGCTCGGTTCAGGGCCTAAACCAATTCCGATTGAGCCAAAATTTGGTATCCCAAGGTTTTTCGATGTTTCAGATTGATCCATGGCCTCAGAATTTTGATTTGAGTACTCAAAATTCAGAAATCTTTGAAAATACAAGGATAAAGCATAGAAAAATATCGATTTTGCACTATCTCGGATTTCCACAACATTAGAGCAAGAATGGTTTTGTTATTTTTGACTTGTGTGCAAAAAGCAATAAGTGTTGGAAGATAAATTTGAGGTTCGAGGCTAATTCGACTCACGAGGATACTAAAAGATTCAGAGACCGTGTACACACAATAACTAGAGGTTGTTCCAGCTTTTGAGCACGGAAATGCGAATAACCGTGAAGAATCCAAAGAAGTAATATTTGCGATCACATCTGAACAAGTATAAAATTAGGTTATTTTTTTGGAGAAATAAAATTAGGTTATTTAAACCTAATCATCTGTGAGTTAATTTATATAGTTTTAATTTATTTATTTATTTATATTGTGTTATTGTATATAATAGTTAGTAAATTTAATAACACAATAGGTAAATTAGTAACTCCATATAAAATATGGTTACAACCCATATTATTTCTAAGTTTAAGAAAGAAAATTAGTGTTCAAAATATGGGAGTACAAAAATCATTAGTTATTTTGACAAACAGAAGTGATTATCATTTTTATGATAAGAGTATTATAAAAAGTAATGACAAATGATAGTAATATAAAAGTTATTACTATTCTTCTAGCTCTCGCATAATCTAGAGAAGGTGTGCAAGTCAATGGGAGGAAAAGAAAATAGAAATTTTCTCAATGGTTGAAAGATTATCATGGATTTATCAACTAAGTAATGATTTCAAAACTTATAACGATGCTATAAGACAATTTGATTCCAAGGCATACTATAGAAGATAGATTAGAATCAAATTTGAAAATTAGTTGATTTATTTAAGGAAAGAAGGCCTGCTAGATGTAAATGAGTATGATAAATTAAAGGTTGATGGAATTTTAGATAGATATATATAAATTAAACTTTATGAACCTTTATTCACCAGTTATTAAGATCACATCCATTTAAATTATCGTGATAATTATGTCGTGGAGGAGACTCAGGTATGAGATTAAGTCACAATTAGACAAGGTATGACCATAATTGTGACGGAGGCTCAAGTGCGAGGTCAAGTTACAATTGCTCAAGGTACGATAATAATTATGTTGTGACAGAGGCTCAAGTATGGAGTTGAGTCACAATTGAAATGTGGTACTTAAATTAATACGATTAAAATATAAACAGTACTTAATAGGATGTGAAGACTGTATTTTAATAGTGAATTAAAAAAAGAGATTTGTATATCACAATCAGAAGATTTTTTGATTAAAGGATATGAGTATAAAGTCTATAAAATTAAAGGTCTTGGTATTAGACAATGGTATTTGAAATTTTATCAAGTAATCCTGGATTTGAATTATAAAATAAATCCATTGGATTATTGTGTTTATAGTTGGTAATGCTAAGATAAAATATCTATACTCTCATTGTATGTAGATGATATTTGGTTGGCCGGTAATAGCTAGGTACAAAGTTAAGATATGAAAGATATGGGTGAAGCATCTTCTGTTATAGAAATTAAAATTACCAAATATAAAAATAAAAGATGCTATATCTAAATTTAGAAAATATATGTAAACGGTTTAATATGGAATATTTATAAACAAATTAGTATACCCATGTGTAAGTCAATTATTTTGAGTCAAGAGTTATATCCTTAAAATAAGATCGAACTAAAAGAAAGGCAAAAGATAACTTATGCTCAGGCAATGAAAGACTAGTTTATACAATAACTAGTACAAAATCAGATATATCATATGCAGTGAAAGTGGTAAGTAGATATCAATCAAATCCAGGAAAAGAAAACATTGATAAACAGTAAAAGGGTTCCTCAGGTATTTGGAATGAATTAAATATATGAGATCCTACTTGGTTTATATGATTTATAGCTTGTTAGATATTATGATGCAAATTTTTGCAGGATCAACAAGTGGTAATATGTTTTATGGTGGAACAGTAATTTTTTAGTTAAGTAATAAATAAGGATGTGTTGCCAAATCTACCATGAAAGTAGAATATATCTCAGATAGTATAGTAAAATAGAATAAGCTGTATGGATAGTACAGCGGATAACACAATTGTTTAGACTAAAAGGTATGTTGATAAATTATAATTTGATTTATCTGAAGTATATGTAAATATATTCTATGATTTAATAATAAGTCTACCATCTATATAATTGAAAGTAGAGGAAAAAGCTCTAAAAGAGGAGTGAAGTTAAAGTCAATTAGGCTCGAAAGAGATGGTAGCCAATCTCATGACCAAGGGATTGTCTCTAAAGGTATTCAGAGAGAGCATGTAACTATTATGAATTTGGAATCATCTAAATGTTTAGTTAACATGCGAAAGGGTATCAATTGTTGAGTATCGAGAACGCCTGATAAAACAATGATATAACTCTATCTGATTTAATTGTGCATATTGGTCGAATAAAAGATAGAGGACATTATAGCGAGGTTAACAAGGGTTACAATAAATCATCTTGAATATGAAAGTTCATATAGAGACATCAAGATGAATTTATGTAACATCAGGTGCTTAATGTGTGTAAGTCGCCTTAGAAATTAAGTACGAATGGTATTTTCTTAATCTCAATTGTGACGTCATTTTACGATTGTAAAATATATATACTATAATTTTTATGGTTTGTTATGGTATGGTAATGATGATTGGTTGTGCACACATGATATGCGATTATCGGAAGTAAATCTAATTACTTTGATCAAGTGGAAGTTATTGAAAATATGTGATTAAAGTGAATGGTCATATGTGGGGTTATGTCTTTTGGGATATGACTAATGATGGAAAAGACACCACTAGGAAAGGCTGTAATTATTTAATGAACAATTGCATCAATTCGTCTAAATATGTTCTTTAAAAATAGACAAGCAAAGGCAGAAATCAATAACCAATAAAAGGGTTGAAAGAATGCATGGTGGAAGGCTTAAGTTCATATAAAAAGAAATTTAGAAAAATTATAGGAGCCTTGGCTCTATTTTCTGCCTTTGAATTTTAAATTACCCTGCATGTAACTATCAATCTTGTGACGATGTCAAAGAATTCTAACATATATATAAACAAATAAGCTATGTAAAACGATAAAAGGATTTTATTTTTTTTTATAAATTAGTTTTTTTAAGATATTATAAATTTTTTAGAATATTTTTATTTTTTAAAAAAAATTATTATTATTATTTTTAATAATTAGTCTCTCTTTTTATCTTTTAAAACTCTGGAAAAAAAAAAGGTTGAAACTCAGAAAGTACAATTGATTTAAGTGGAAACCGGAATATACAAAAAGGAAAACCAGATGATTCGATTTCTAGCCTAATTTGAAAAAGGTGTTATAGATGAGTTTTTGTTTTTTTTGTTGGTTACTATTGGTGATTGTTACTCTGGTAAATCTCGAGGCTGTGTGGTTAGGAATATGTTTCTTTGTGGGTACTCATTGATTTTTGTGTATATGGTTTTTATTAAATTGTTGATCTAACATGATGTGTTTCTTGGGTTTTGTTTGCTCATTAATTTTGGGGGAGTTGCTGAACTTTGGGACTGACCTATAGCGAGGATTTTTTTAATGAAAATTTTGTTATTCTTTCATAGCGTTTTTTAGAAGGAGGTTTAATCAGTGATATATTGTTTGGTTAGCAAGAAGTAAATGAAGAGTATGTGAATTTTGAATATAAGTTGGTTAGTTGCTCTTTGCACTCATTTGAGACTATTTAGATTGGAGGCCAAACTGTGGATCTAGTTTTTGGCCTAAGATTTTCATTTATGATCTAATTATCATTTTTGTATACATAATTTGTATTTTCGTTTATTTGTTGAATTTTTTACTTTTATTGATTTCTCGTATTGAGACTGATTATGTTGTCTTATACACCATTGACTACTTACTGACCCCAGGAATGCAAAAGCTTAAATATTTAAGACATATTTTTGTTCTGAGGTTCGATTTGTTTAGAGTTGCTGTAACTTTTGGGTTTTTAATATGGTTTGCTTATTCTTTTTCTATTATTTGGATAATGACACTATAAGAGTTCATTATATACAGGCTTTGGTGAATTGATGTTCAAGGAGTCTGTTATTGTGTGTGATCAAATTAATATTTAAAGATTATGCCGATAATTTTTATGTTTTTGTGTTTTTTATGGTATATTTATGTTATATTTATTTTTTAGAATATAATTTGTATTATATTAATGTGTATATTTATATTAATTTTTTGATTTATATTTATATGTTTATATTATCACACGAATAATTTTTAATAACTTTGGAGTATCAAGACGAGTTATAAAATATATATATATATATATAATATTATCAAAAAAATTTATGGAGTAGTTGTTATTGTACATGTTTATTATATATGGAGTACTTACTTAAATTAAGTAATAGATTTAATTAGTATTATAGATAAAATTGGGTTAGGATATCATTAATACTTTGGGCGAAAATTATAGAATATTTAGGATAGAGTACCTACTTGTTTAATTCTATCTATTGTATTGTATTGACATGGAAAAGATACAAGTCATTTAATTACAACTCCTCGTATTTTTGTTTAACATCTTGAATATTTGGTTCTATTTTCTTAATTTATGTATTAAAATTTTAAAAAAATATAACAAAAAATTGAGAAATTTTAACTATAATTACAACTTTTTAAATTAAAAAAAATAAAACATGACAAGGTTTAACTAAAATTAAAATTACAAAATTTGTAACAAAAAACTTAACAGATTTGCAATAAAACTGTTCTGCTATATAATATTATCTTTTTATTTAATAATATTACATTATATATTGGTTTGGGAAAAAGCTTACTCTACTAATATAAATATGAGTTTGAAGCAGATAAAAATTCAGAGTTGTCACGTAAGATTTGAAATGTTTAAGGAATTGTAGAATATAATCTATGCAAACAAAGGTAACACAATTCTTCTTTTTATAATATTACGTCATATATTTCTTATAATACGTGTATAGTATATATAACCTTCATAAATTACTATATTTTTAATAGATTAATTCATATTTAATTAATAGAATATAATAAATTTTTAGTCACTTAAACACGTGTTACTTAAATTGTAAATAATTTTATAAATTAATAAAATATTAATTAATATTTCTTTTAATTGACAAATTTTATGTAATTCTAAATTAATTTATAGATATTATACGGAATATATTAAACTATCATAAGGATGAATTAAAAATATTATTAACAGTTTACATGTTCACTTGCTAAGAATTTAATATTTCAATTTCACACTTTATTTATTTATTTTAGATAACTTAAAATATTTAAATCTTGATTTAATGACTTCACTCTATCCATCTTTAAAAAAATACTAATTAAATATACTGTTTGAACAAAAAATATTCGACAACTTTTATACATCTAATAAAGAAAATCTCTAACGAATTTTTTACAATAAACGAGAAATAGCATATAGTTAAGGAGTGGTATTTGATATTTATATTTGTATTTGTGATTGGATTTGGGTTGCTCTCAAACTGCCTACGTACTAGGGCTGAAACCGAACCGGGATCCTTTTTTTTTTTATTGAACCGGTACCCGGTCCGGTTAAAATCGGACCTGGACTTTTTAGTCCAGATCCGGTCCGGTTAAAACCGGAGACCAGTTTTTCGGTCTCCGGTTCAGTTCGGACTGGTACCCGGTTTAAATCGGGTACCGGTTTTTATAAAATAAAAATTATTATTTAAAATAAAATTTTTATCATTCTTACAATTTAGTCCCTGTTTTTTTTTTAAATTTTAAAAATATTACATTTTAGTCCAAAAAATCTAAATTATCAAATCAACTGAGCTGCCAATTTAAACATACAAATCAACTGAGCTGCAAATTTAACATCAACTACCAAATTTCAAAATCAGACAACACAATCAACTACCAAAATCACACAATCAACTTCAAAATGTAGCTTTACTACTAAATTAAAACACCATGAAGTTTGACATCCAACTTCACAACTTCACAAATTCAGATAAAGCTATAAAACCAAACACCATGAAGCAGGTTTATCAACTTCACAAATTCGAATATAAAGCTATAAAACCAAATTCAGAAAACGAAAATCCAAACATCCGTTAAAACCAGCTCTAACTCCAACTCCAGCCTTCCATAATGGAAGAGTGTACAGTGTAGGGAGTCCTTAAAACCAACATAAAACAAAACAGTCCCAAAAACATTTCAACCATACTAAAATAAGCCTAAGTACGGTAAACAGATCCTCAAAAACACCTCACTTCTTCTTTGCTGCAGATTTGGTAACCTTGGCACCAGTTGGTTCCTTCTTCTCCACACTCTTGATGACACCAACAGCAACCGTCTGTCGCATGTCCCTAACAGCAAAACGACCAAGAGAACTGTGATGCACCATCAAACCCTGCAAAATACTCATTATAATATTTGAATTGAAACAATAATAATCGTGGTGAACAAATATTCAAAGCCTCAACAGAATGTCAAAGAAAAATTCTAAAGTTTCAACTTTCCACTCCATACTTATAATATTAATATTAGTAATAATTTCATTACTAAAAATTATAATCAAAAGTTAGTAACATACCCACATCGACCACCAAATATCAATCATCAATGGCAAGTGTTGGATCCAAAATTGTATTTTGCATCCCTAATATAATAAAATTTGCAAGTTTATCAAAATCAATAGAGAGTATATAAAATATAAAGTATTTTGTATGATATAAAAAATATTACCTTCAACCACGGTATCAATTTCTTCGAATAACTCTTGGTTATTTAATTCAGTACGTATGTCAGATGCTCGCAACCAATCACGAGTGCAAACAAGAGCCTCCACCATCTTCGGAACTAAAGAGCTCCTAAAAGGATCCAAAACACGACCCCCTGTACTAAACGCAGACTCGGATGCAACTGTGGATACCGGCAAAGCTAATACATCTTTCGCAAGCAAAGATAACACTCGGTATCGACAACTATTAACCTTCCACCAATTTAAAATATCAAAACATTTTTCACCTCTTTCCCTCACCTCAAGCCCATCCTCAAAGTACCTATCCATTTCAGATTTAGAAGATACATCATCCCATAACATTAGTTCATCATATTCCTCATCTAATATGCACCCAAAGCCAATTTGCATGTCATTACCATCGTGCCACTCCATACTACTTGACATTTGAGATAAGCCACCATATTGTGTTTTCAAACTAGGATCGGGGTATTTAGTCGCATACAACTCATAAAGACTAGAGAAAGTAACCCTCACCTTGTTTTTTAAGGCGTTAGCTGTCTCTACATCATAACTTTTATCAATCACCCAATTCACATATCTCAGCTTATGTCGAGGATCAAGAACAGTTGCAACAAACAATAAGATATTACATTTATCCGTGCTTGCAAAATATTTCTCAAATTTCTTCAACATACCCGCAGCCATGCAATTAATATCATCATGTGTAGATTGACAATGCCTCTTAAGTTGCAAACCAAGTCCTAATATTTCTTTCATGTAAATGTTACTTGTGACACACAAAGAACCAGAAACAAGTAAAGTTGCCTCATAAAACATCTTCAAAAAAGGCAACAAAGATCGAGCCTTTTCCCAATCACTCGAATTCGGCACCCCCGGTTTATTTCCCTTCGTTAACTCATCAACATATTTATTATCTTGACATTCAAGCAAAGAAAATGCTTTTTCAAATTTTAATGCTGTTTCTAACATCAAGTATGTCGAATTCCACCTAGTTTCAACATCTAAACACAACAAGC
>JAVXUL010000019.1:12424916-12435696 GCA_035590515.1 Trichilia minutiflora
ATTAAATTTAAAAATATTTTTATTTTATATTTATAAAAATTTATGAATTTATTTTTATTTTATAATTTAAATATTTTATTCTATGATTGATTTTATGAATTCATAAAAATTATTTTTAAAAATAAAAATAAATCATAAATAATTTTATAATTGACAATAATTATTTTTAAATTATAAAATTATTTATGATTTATTTTTATTTTTAAAAATAATTTTTATGAATTCATAAAATAAATCATAAAATAAAATATTTAAATTATAAAATAAAATAAAATAAATCATAAATAATTTTATAAATATAAAATAAAATATTTTAAATTTAATTTTTAGAAATTAAATTTAAAAATATTAGTATAAACTATTATAAAATAAAAAAATTATTTCATAATATTATATTTATATTTAATAAAAATTTCTAAAATGCTTATAAATACAAATTACGAATTAAATTTTTTATAGTATAAAATATTATAGTTATTTAATAATCTAAATAAAGTATTTGAATTATTTTTATTTAATTTTTAAAAATAAAAATAAAATAATTTTTTATAAATTTAAATTATAAAATATAAATAAATTTATAAAATTTTAAGAATATAAAATTAAATGTTTGTGCAAAAAATGTCTGGCGACTTTTATATACCCAATAACGAAAATCTTCGGTTAATTTCTTATAACAAATGAGGAATAACGCATGGTTAACAAGTGGCGTTTGATATTTGTATTTGTGACTGGATTTGGGTTACTCTCAAACTATCTACGTACCCCCATTCTTCTCTCTTTTCTCCTTCTCTCTCTTTTGGTTCTTCTTCTTCTTCTTTTTCTTTTCGTTAGGGGGATCAACTCACACGTAGTTCTTATTGAGGGGAGAGATAAGGCTTTTATAAGAAAGATGGTGATATGACAAGTTAGGGTGGTAGGGTGACAATTCATAGGGTGGCTGTATTTAAGAGGGTTGGGGGTCACACAATTGATTTGATAAAAAATGTACTGCAGGGGTTTCAAATCACCACCAACATCAAGTTTTTCAGTTTTCAGTAAAAATTTATTTTTACTGAAAATTACAGTCTACAAGGGCATCTCACAGGGATTGGAGCTCTATACGGGATCTTGACACCATCGAACGAGCAAGTCCAAAACCATTGAGCGTGTAAACTCGGTATTAAGCGGATAAGGTCGATAATATGGAGCAAGAGAGCTCCGAATCATCGAGCATGTAAGCTTGGTATCAAGCGAATAGAGCTCGGTCATGTGGAGTGAGAGAGCTCCGAATCATCGTGTATGTAAACTCAAAAATACGGATGTGCTTGACGTAGGTTAGGACTTACAAAGGCCTAAAGCGAGTCAAGAATAAAGTTTAACTAGTATCCCGGGATTTTATGGCAAAACAGCCAACCAAGATACTATAAAAAAGGCTCGACTAGTGCCCGAAAGGATCGGAATACTAGAAGGAAGCTCGACTAATGCCAGAAGATTTTACGACTAAACAGTCAATCGGGGCACGACGAGAAGGCTCGATTAGTGTTAGGGGATTTTAGGGCTATAAGCCAACCGTGACACTAGGAGGAAACTCGATTAGTGCCCGAGGATTTTACGGTTAAACAGCCAACCAGAACACTAGGAGAAAGGCTTGATTACTGGCCAAAAGAACCGAAATACTAAGAGAAAGCTCGACTAGTGTCCATAGATTTTACGGTTAAACAGCCAACTGGGGTACGAGGAGAAGGCTCGACTAATGTCAAAGGATTTTAGGGCTATAAAGCTAATCGAGGCACTAGGAGGAAATATCTGACCATGGTCAGGGTTTAACTGGCCTCATACGGGTCAGGTCTTAACCTTTTAGAGTGCCTGACGCAAACTAAGACTTAAGGGGCTTGATACGGATCAGGGATAAAGTTCGACTAATGCTAGGGGATGTGTTGAGGCAACCCTTTTCTAAGGGAACCTCAAGGACTTACTGGGTTTATAAGCCCAGCCCACCCAAGCCTTACTGGGTTTATAAGCCTGGCCTGGTACGAGAGAAACCCTCGAGACTTACTGGATTACAAACCCGACCTGATTCTGGGAACGCCTCTAATCATCTTAGGGTGAAGGCCTACTGTAGCACTAAGAGAAAGCATCTAACGCTGGTCAGGACTTAACCGGCTTAATATGGGTCAGGTTTTATCCTTTCAGGGTGTCTGACACGATATGAGATTTATACAGCTTAAAGCGGGTCTCATGAGACTTAAACTAATGTTAGAGAATTTTAGGACTTAAGAGCCAACTTTAATACTAGGAGAAAACTCGACTAGTGTCCGGAGATTTTACGATTAAATATCCAATCGAAGCACTAAGAGAAGGAGTTATCGAGTGAATAGGCTCGATATCGAGAAAAAGTGCTTGGTATCAATGATCTAAAACGAAAAGACAATCGAGAACAAGACAGTATAGTAATGAAAAAGAATGACAAGTTTTGGGTCGGATCAAATCACCTTGGAGTTGGAGAGATCACCTTGGAATAGGGAGCGATCTAGGTCAGGTGGATCGTCTCAGGAGCAGGGGAGCGACCTAGGAGCAGAGAGCGATCCTAGGATCAGGGAGTGATTCAGGTCAGGTGGATTGCCTTAGGAGCAGGGGAGCAACCTGGGAGCAGGAGGATCATGAGGAAGCAGGGAGCGATCTTGGGATCGGGGAGTGATCCGGGTCAGGTGGATCGTCTCAGGAGTAGGGGAGCGACCTGGGAGCAAGACGATCACTTGAGAGAAGAGAGTGATCCGGATCAGGTGGATCATCTCAGGAGCGGGGAGAGATCCAGGGATCAGGGAGTGATCCCAGTCAGGTGAATCGCCTCAGGAGTAAAGAGCGATCCAAGTTAGGTGGATCGCCTCAAGAGTGGGGAGAGATCCTGGGATCAGGGAGGGATCCAGGTCAGGTGGATCGCCTCAGGAACGGGGAGCGATTCGGGGATCAGGTGAATCGCCTCAGAAGCGGGGAACGATCCGGGATCAGGGATTGATCCGGGTCAGGTGGATCGCTTCAGGAGCAAGGAGCGATCCTGGGAGCAGGTGGATCGCTTTAGGAGCAAAGAGCAATCTTGATCAGGTAGATCACCTCAGGAGTGGGGAGCAATCTGGGAATAGGGGAGCAACTTGGGAGCAGGAGGATCACCTAGGAGCAGGGAGTGATTCGGGTCAAGTGGATCGTCTGGGAGCAAGGAGCAATCTGGGATCAAAGAGTGATTTAGGTCAGGTGGATCACCTGAGAGCAGGGAGCGATCCTGGGATTAGGGAGTGATTTGGGTCAGGTGGATCACCTCAGGAGCAATAAGCGATCCCGAGAGCAGGTGGATCGGCTCAGGAGTAGGGAGCGATCTGGGAACAGGGGATGATCCGGGTCAAGTGGATTGCCTCAGGAGTAAGGAGCGATTCTGGTCAGGTGAATCACCTCAGGAGTAGAAAATAATCCCCTGGGTGCGGGGATCACCTGAAAGCAGAGAGTGATCACGGCAGCAGGGTGATCACCTGAGAAGTGACGCTTCAATGACTTTTCGTTAGATTCCCATAGACGGCGTCAATTGTTTGTGTAAAAAATGTCCGACGATTTTCTTGCGCCCAATAACGAAAATCTTCGACGAATTTCTTACAACAAACGAAGAATAACTCATGGTTGAGGAATGGCGTTTGATATTTATGTTTGTTTTTATGACTGGACTTGAGTTGCTCCCAAACTACCTACGTATCGCCCTTCTTCTCTCTTTTCTCTTTCCTCTTTCTTCCTCTTTTTTCTGTCTTTCTCTTTCTTCTGGTTTTTCTTCTTCTTCTTTTATTCGGTGGGAGAATCAAGTCATACGTAGTTCTTTTGAGGAAGAGAGGATAATAATTTTATAGAGGAAATAGAGATATTACAGGCTAGAGTGATAGGATGACAGTACTAAAAAATTATAGGATGACTGTTATTAAAAAGGATGGGGCCATATAATTAATTTAATAAAAAATATATTACAAATATCTCAAATCACCACCAATATATATTTTCATCCAAATATTTTATTTAAATTATAAATAATTGATTAAAATTAAAGCAAGAGTTACTTCGTTATTTTCTAAAAATACAAAGACTAAATTGCCATTATCCTTTAAAAACAAAAAAGAATTTGATTATTTCATATTTTTTACAGAAGAATTTTTATTTTTTTTTTCATTTAAATGGAAAACAAGAGCACCACGTGGATTAAGTTTATCCACTGCAAAATTCTCGACATCACACGCATGATTAAATTTGTTCACACACTTCCGACTCTTTCATAAATCTCTGCTGAACTGTAGCGACCAAACTCCAATTTTCCGTAATCCGCGAACTTCCTTGTTGCTTAAATCCATGGCTTCTTCCTCGACTTTCTCTGCAACATTCTCGTCAACTCTAAACAGTTTCGCACAAGCCAAAACGCACTCAAATTCTTTGTTTTTTAGGCCTTCGATGACTTTACCGGCGCCATCCCTCAAATCATCACTTGGGTCTTGTAAATCAGCGTTTTTGCAACATGGGTTCTTCTTGCAATCTGCAGCTGTTCCTGGGGTTTTCATGGAACCTCGTTCCTTTGGTGTTTATGCCAGGGCTGTTACGGAGAAGAGTATCCATGACTTCACTGCGAGGGTAAAATTTGTGAATTGTTCGAAAGGGATTTCTTTTCTGGATTTTTCTTTGTTGGTGGTATCATTTGATTATTATTTTTTTCGTTTGATTCTCCAACATTTTTTTCTTTAAATAATCAAAGCAATCCAATCTGTTGTATGTTCTACATGTTTATATGTCGGCAGTTAGTAGGCTCAAAGTTAATTGATCAGTAGATAAGATCTGAATTTGCCGCCAAATTGCTCGAGATTGGTAGTTTCTCTATTTGCCTGAGATTTCTAATCTATTTTATCATGAATTAGTTTCTGAATATTGAATATTCGTGTGTGTTAACATTGGAAATGGACCGGATTTTTGAAATATACAACTTTAAGGGTTAAAGCAATTTCTGCTTGTTATATACTATTGCCGATTGGTTGGGATAGCATGTGGGCAACATGGTAGTGATTTTTTGTACTTGGCTATGTTATATCAAATGTAAAAAACCAAACCATTATAACTAACAATACAAAACTTGAAAACTCTTGCACAAAAGTTAGAAATCTAACCGGAAAATTTTAGCACAAAATGCGAAAGGTTTAGCATGAAACTGGAAATGCTTAACATATATCTTAAAGTTTTGGATGTATATTAGTAAGCCCTGATTTTTCTTCTCAATCTGGTGTTCTTGATGCAGGATATTGATGGCAAGGATGTTCCTCTTAGCAAGTTTAAGGGGAAAGTTCTGTTGGTTGTGAATGTTGCTTCAAGATGGTACTCTCTCTTATGATTTTCTTTTAAGATACTGTTTTACATATTAGCATAATGATTTCTGATTGGGGGATTTTGATTTGAATCTCAGTGGCTTGACAACGTCAAACTACTCTGAACTCTCTCACATATACGAGAAATACAAAACCCAAGGTGGGTTAAGTTGGAGTGAAATGAATTTGCGTTTGTTCCTTATGTTTCTATTGGCACTTAATATGGAATGAAATTCTGTGACAAGCTGATTTTTTGGTATTTTGCTTATATGTACGTCCGTGTGCTTATGTGTTTTGGGATTCTGGATCCATTATCCTAAGTGGAAAAAAGTTTTAGAAGTTTTAAGATTGATGATTTTTTAGCTTGATTAGCTGCTGGTTAATTCAAATAATTCATAGGATTGTGTATAAAAAATTGTTCATTGATGTTCTCATTTGGTTGAGAAAGCCAATCATGTTATAAATTCAGGTTCATACAACATACTGAAAAATCTAAGTTGAAATGTAAATGTATTGAGGCCAGTAAAATCCACTAATCTTGGAAACTTCTGGAATTTTTGATAACTTATCTTTTTTTCACAATACTTTTTTTCATGACCACAATAACTGCATCTGTTTCATCTTTTTGTTTCTCAACCTAACTCCAGAATATTGGCCATCATGAGGACAAACTAGTTATTAATACAGTACAATATCTACATTATGGACTATCTGTTTGCCAATGATGACTGCACATATTCTGTGAGTTTCCTTTTTCTTTCTCATGGATTTAGGATCATGTTGCGCTAAGGTTCTTATCAGTTAGGAGCTGTGTGTGCCGAGCTCTCATAGTTTTGTGAAGCTATAGCTTATACTTCTTCATTTATGGTTATACTTCTTCATTTATGGGGGAATTTTTCAGCTTAGAGAAAATTATCTTTTTCTCTATATGATTGCAGCTAATGTTGTACACTAACTTCCCTATCAGGATTTGAGATTCTTGCTTTTCCTTGCAATCAATTTGGGGGACAAGAACCTGGATCAAATCCTGAGATCAAGCAATTTGCTTGTAGTAGGTTTAAGGCTGAATTCCCCATTTTTGACAAGGTATGTCATACTATTTCTCTCATGCTTATAATTCATACTGAGCGCTGGCTGAAAGGTTTTACTCAACAGGTTGATGTAAATGGACCAAATACAGCTCCAGTTTACCAGTTTTTGAAGGCAAATGCAGGGGGATTTTTGGGTGACCTAATTAAGTGGAACTTTGAGAAGTTCTTGGTGGACAAAAATGGTAAAGTTGTAGAGAGATATCCACCAACAACGTCACCCTTCCAAATTGAGGTGTGTTTTCTATTGTTAGGATGGCAAAAATTCTCTAGATCATTTAATTGATGTGCCTGTATATTTAAACACTAGAATTTTGCCCTCACAGAGGTATAAGAGCACTTAGCTCTGTTGTTTTTCTTATTAATACTAATATTTGATTAGCATTGTTGTTTTTCTCATTGACTAGAATATTTGATTTTCTTGTTTATTTGCTACAGAAGGACATCCAGAAGCTTCTCGCAACATGATTTTGAGCTGCTTAGCTAATGTCTCAAATGTGTTAATGAAAAAAATAAACACAGTTTACGTCCCCTACCTGATGTAATAGTTTTGTAACCTACATGTATGTAAAGCTTTTTTAATTTCATTTTCAATTCCCTCCTATAGTTTCCCTTTGATACAGAGCGGAAGATCTCTTACTTTCATTTTGTTGGGCCAAAGCATTTCCACCAGCGGTATCATTAAGGCTTAGCTTGAGATGATGTGGTTCTACTGCAACATAGAAGTGGTTAAAGCCTTTAGTAAATACCAAGTTTCAGTATTAAAGAAGGCCTAAATGTGCAAGTAGCATTTCAATTACTTTGTAGCTTGGCGTGTGCTTGAATTTTACTCAAACTTCGGCCTCTTTTTGTTAAATTATACTTAGATTGGAATCGCCTGCAATCGTGCTGCGGGCAAAGCATAAGCCAATGCTTGATCTCAAAAGAAAATTCGAAAAACAAAGAGTTACTAATTTGCATTTTTCTTAAGTCTTGCTTCTCTACCCAAGTAATCTTACAAAGCATAAACAATATTTTTTATTATCCAATATTTTATAGTTTATGACAGAAGAGTGGAACATTTAGGAAACTTAGCACAACATTAAAGAATAACAACTTGTATGTGAAAAAAAATTGTATCAAGTTGTTCCAATTTGCCTTGCTTTTCCTTCTTTCCATTAAATAATGCTGGAAAATACGAATCAAACCACACATCTCCACCTCATGGATGAGTTTGAAAATTCAAATCTCTCTCTGTGAATGAGAGTTGATTTTTCCAAATTGTTTAAAGTATCTAACTGAATTTTGATCGAACTTGATCTCAACATATATTGCAGATATTCGATTCAAGTGTGCCTGGTAAAATCCAAAATCCAAATTTCATAGTGAAAGCATGTAAATTGACACTTGTTACTGAAGATTACCATTGAGAATTAGTTTTCAAGGTGTTTAGGGATAGAAATAGTCGAAGACCCAAGAGAGGTTTAGGCAACTGGGCCAGATGAGACTTAAGTCTTCTTCGTTCATTGCCTGACTTCTTGAGCCTTTCCATTTGACGAACTTCTTAAAAACAAGGGAGAAATAATTAATTTATTATTTAGTCAGTCAACAACTTCTCCAAGATCTTGATTTCAAGACGTGCGTGCTCATTCCTTCATCACCATTTTCATTCAACGGCAGTGTTCTTCCAAGTTCCAATCATGGATTCTTTAGAAAAACAAGAACTCATCGTCGAGAAAACACAAGCCAAATCATCTGCAAACCAACACGTCTATAGTTTGCCAGAAACCAGGAAAATAACAGATCTTTTTTCATTCTTTCTTGAACCTTATCAATGGCTACAAATGCTATCTTCCCAGCTAAACTCTACCTTCGTCTTTGGCATAATTCTTGTTTATGGCCTGAACCAAGGCTTCTCTGGATCTTTCTTCAAAGTTGTCACTGATTACTACTGGAAAGATGTGCAGAAAGTCCAGCCATCGATGGTGCAAATCTACATAGGATTGTATTACCTTCCATGGGTGATGAAACCTATTTGGGGTCTTTTCACCGATGCTTTTCCAATCAAAGGTTATCACAGACGGCCGTATTTTGTTGTTGCTGGTGTTCTTGGATTTGTCTCTGCATTGATAGTTGCTCTTGTTGGTAAGTTGCCAGTTGCTATGGCATTGGCTTGTTTGATTGGAATCACAGCTGGGATTGCAATTGCAGATGTTGTCATTGATGCCTGTATTGCAAGAAATAGTATTGAAATTCGAACTTTGGCTCCGGATATGCAGAGCCTTTGTGGGTTTTGCTCTTCTGCCGGTTCTTTGATTGGCTACTCCACCAGTGGCTTTTTTGTTCATCATCTTGGACCTCAGGTTAAATTTTCTATTGTTCCAATGTTGTGAATATTTGCATAATTTGCAATCTGTAGAATATTAAATCTTCATTCTTCTTGTGCTTGTTGTAGGGAGCATTGGGTCTTTTGGCAATCACACCAGCTTTGTTGATTGGATTAGGTTTTCTGATTTATGAAACAAGATCTACCAGTCACCATTCTGAGAAGAAAAAGGTTATATATACAAATAAGAATATATATGTGTATATCTGTATCTATATCCTATCTATCTATCTATCTAGGAAAACATATAAGAATCTATCTATCTATATATCTATCTCGAATTCTCGATAGATGGATAAATAGATAAATAGATAGATAGATAGACATATATATTCTTATATGTTTTCCTGTGATAGTGAAGCAATTTCATTTACAAGCGTCATTACTTTGATCTTTTGCTGATTTCTGTTTGAGGTAGTTCTAAGCAGAGTAATTTCCGCTAGTTTTACAGTGCACATACAGGACATGTTCGTTAATGTTAAACTGAGTTATTGGGGTCTAACCTAGCCAATTAATAAACATTAAGGAGTTATCAACATCAACTTATCTTTGTGATTACTCCTTTCTAAGCAAAATCTTAAATTAGTTCAATTTTGTCCTTTGACAATAATCTATCATTGACTCCACAGTTTATATTAAGAAATAAATTTTCCCAGTTACCACCTGTTCTGAATAGTGGGTAGACAGCTAAGAAAGCTAAAGCTGGTCTAGTTAATACCTCTGCAAAATTTTTTTCTTTTTCATAACCATGAATGTACAACATTCAAAGCCAATGTATTTGATGTTGTGCTGCTTTCCTTGGATCAGCTTGAAAATAACTTTGGCTTCTTACTGCATCAGCTGTTGGCCAGAAGTTAACAGTTTGAATTTTAATTATATTGATGATGTAGTTCGGTCTTGATAATTTATATATTTATACTGCCCAGAGCTATTTATGCATTTCCTTTTACTTATTTTTGATTTGCACAAACAATACTTCTGATCTGCAGGCAATTGAAAATGTTGAATTTACAATGAAGGGCATGTACAAATCAATAAGGTGTCCGCAAGTGTGGAAGCCATCATTGTACATGTATCTATCTCTGGCTCTTAGTATTAGTACTCATGAAGGGCAATTTTATTGGTATACAGATCCTAAAGCCGGTCCCGCATTTTCTCAGGTTTCCAATTTTCTCTCGACTGTTAACACATTTGAATGCTAATGACAAATGAGATAACAAGTTAAAAACATTCGCAACGAAAGTTTAGATAATCCCATTACGTCTGTAGTGTTGAGCATGAAAAAATAAAACTCTGTTGATCTTCCTAGTCTAGATCTTTGCTTGTGACGTGTGGCTAATAATCTTACCCCAATGCTTTCCTCACTGCAGGAGTTTATTGGTGTAATTTATGCACTTGGTGCTGTAGCTTCCATGATAGGCGTGCTAATCTATCACAAAACTCTAAAAAACTATCCATTCAGAAACTTACTTTTTTTCGCGCAACTTCTGTATGGTATATCAGGAATGCTTGATATCATTTTCATCCTCCGATGGAATTTAGTCATTGGCATTCCGGATTCCTTTTTTGTTATCATGGAACAATGTGTCTCCCACATTATAAGCAGAATCAGATGGATTCCAATGATTGTATTGAGTACAAGACTTTGTCCTAAAGGCATCGAAGGCACGTTTTTCGCACTCTTAATGTGCATTGATAGTCTCGGTTCTCTCACCTCCAAATGGGGTGGAGGATTGGTTCTTCATTTGTTTCATGTCACCAGGACTAATTTCACAAACTTATGGTTGATTATTCTGATAAGAAACATTCTGAGACTTGCAACATTGGGGCTGATTTTACTTGTACCTAAGGCAGAACAATCCGACGAATTGATCCCGGTAGATCTTTTAAGAAAGAACTCGGATACAAGTACAGATGACGAAGGCTTGCAACTGGTCTCAATCAACCAAAAAAATGAAGAAGTTGCTTAG
>JAVXUL010000019.1:12439698-12455544 GCA_035590515.1 Trichilia minutiflora
TTTGTCTCTGCATTGATAGTTGCTCTTGTTGGTAAGTTGCCAGTTGCTATGGCATTGGCTTGTTTGATTGGAATCACTGCTGGGATTGCAATTGCAGATGTTGTCATTGATGCTTGTATTGCAAGAAATAGCATCGAGATTCGAGCTTTGGCTCCAGATATGCAGAGTCTTTGCGGGTTTTGTTCTTCTGCCGGTTCTTTGATTGGCTACTCCACTAGTGGCTTTTTTGCTCACCATCTTGGACCTCAGGTTAAATTTTCTTTTGTTCCAATGTTGTGAATGTTGGCATAATTTGCAATCTGTAGAGTATAAAATCTTCAGTCTTCTTATGCTTGTTGTAGGGAGCATTGGGTCTTTTGGCAATCACACCAGCTTTATTGGTAGGATTAGGTTTTCTGATTTATGAAACAAGATCTAATAGTCACCATTCTGAGAAGAAGAAGGTTAGAAATTTTCATGCTCCAGCTCGGCAGCTCCTCTATTTTTTCCTGTCATAGTGAAGCAATTTCATTTACAAGCCCCATTACTTTGATCTTTGCTGATTTCTGCCTGAAGTAGTTCTAAGCAGATTAATTTCCTCTGGTTTTACAGTCCACATACAGGAAATATTCATTGATGTTAAACTGAATTATTGGGGCCTAACCTAACCAATTAATAAACATTAAGGAGCTATCAACATCAATTTATCTCTTCCAAGAATTTTAAGGGAAATACACAAAAATGATCATTTTTTTAATCGTTTTACGAAAATAATCACGTTTTAAAAAGGTTAACCAACTAAATTAAAGATATGTTTTTTTAGATAATTTTTCCCTTGTTTGAAAGTTGTTTTTTTTGCCATATTCGAACGACAAAAAAATCAACTTTCGAACAAGGCAAAAAATCCCACTTTCGAATAAGAACAAAATCATCCAAAAAAAACATATATTTGATTTAATTGATTAACCTTTTTAAAATATATATTTGATTTAATTGATTAACCTTTTTAAAACGTGATTATTTTTGTAAAACGATTAAAAAAAATAACAATTTTCGTACATTTCCCAAATCTTAAATTAGTTCTATTTTGTCCTTTAACAATACTGTATCATTGACTCCAAATGTTTTGTATGTTATAAAATTTTCCAGTTATCACCTGTTCTGAATGGTGGGTAGAAAGCTAAGAAAGCTAAAGCCGGCCTAGTTAATACCTCTTCAAAAAAAATTTCTTTTTAATAACCATGAATGTACAACAGTCAAAGCAACGTATTTGTTGTTGTGTTGCTTTCCTTGGATCGGCTAGAAAATAACTTTTGTCTTCACACTGGATCAGTTGTTGGCCAGAAAGTTAACAGTTCGAATTTTAATTATGTAGATGAAGTAGTTCAGTCCTGATAATATATATATTTATATTGGCTAGAACCATTTATGCATTCCCTTGTACTGATTTTTGATTTGGACAAAGAATACATCTGATCTGCAGGCAATTGAAAACGTAGAATTTACAATGAAGGGCATGTACAAATCGATAAGGTGTCCGCAAGTGTGGAAACCATCATTGTACATGTTTCTATCTCTGGCTCTTAGTATTAGTACTCATGAAGGGCAATTTTATTGGTACACAGATCCTAAAGTCGGTCCTGCATTTTCTCAGGTTTTTCAACTTTCTCTCGACTGTCAACAATTTTGAATGCCAAAAGTTTAGAGAATCCTATTACTTCTTTAGGGTCAAGTATGAAATAATCAAACTCCGTTGATATTCTTAGTATAGATTTTTGCTTGTGATATTTGGCTAATAATCTTACCCCAATGCTTTCCTTACTGCAGGAGTTTGTTGGAGTGATTTATGCACTTGGTGCTGTAGCTTCCATGATAGGTGTTCTAATCTACCACAAGACTCTAAAAGATTATCCGTTCAGAAACTTACTTTTTTTCGCGCAGCTTCTCTATGGTATATCCGGAATGCTTGATATCATTTTCATCCTCCGTTGGAATTTAGCCCTTGGCATTCCAGATTCCTTCTTTGTTATCATGGAACAATGTGTCTCTCATATCATAAGCAGAATCAGATGGATTCCAATGATCATATTGAGCACAAGACTTTGTCCTAAAGGCATTGAAGGCACGTTTTTCGCACTCTTAATGTGCATTGATAGTCTCGGTTCTCTCACCTCCAAATGGGGAGGAGGATTGGTTCTTCATTTGTTTCATGTCACAAGGACTAATTTCACAAACTTGTGGTTGGTTATTCTGATAAGAAACATTCTGAGATTTGCAACATTGGGGCTGATTTTTCTTGTACCTAAGGCAGATCAATCCGATGAATTGATCCCAGTAGATCTTTTAAGAAAGAACTTGGATACGAGTATAGACGACGAAGGCTTGCAACTGGTCTCCATCAACCAATTAAATGAAGAAGTTGCTTAGTTTTAATTGTACAGAGGAAGCATTGTCGAAAATAAGAGCATAAGACTGATTCTTAATTTTTTTCCTGGGGAGGCAGGGAAAAAAGTTGAAAATTTATTTTGGTACCATACTTAATGTTGTAAAGATGCATCATTCTTTTCTTCTTCTCGGATTTGATTTAACTTCTTTTTCCTCCGATGAACAGCGTACAGAAGAATCAAAATCATACTTACGTACATATACAGTATACGAACCTCGGATTATTTTTGTTGAAAACAATAAAAGAATCATTCTTCAGTTTCAGTCAATTGAGTGAGAAGGGTAAGTTGAAATTCAACGAAGAATTTTGCGGATAATTTGGTCATTTCATTAGGAATCAGGGACTAAATTAATACGAAGGAACAAATTATGTTATTATTCAAAACTCTATCGAGACCTGGATGTTATTGTCCTCAAAACGTGTTAACGACGGTATGCAGAAGGAAAAATCTGTATGGCATCATTTCTCATTTCGATGACGTGTCCACATTCGCACATTTGGTAACGCAGTTTCCTTTTCACCCCCTTTACATCTTGTTCTCTTTGCAGCTACGTTTTCTACACTCTCTCTTTCTACACAGCGAAGAATCGCTCCTGCGTTTGCTCTTCAATCCGTCGTCAGCAAGTTAAATGGTAATAAACTATTTTGACAGTCTTTTAATTAGAATTAGCTTGAAGGATTTCTTGGTACTTTTATTAATTTCGAATATTCATATGCGTTAGGGTTTTATTGTACTTCTGGTGTTTTCAAATTCTTCAATTTGAAAGTTATTCTATATTGATATCGATTTTTTTTTTTAACGAAAATTTTTAGTTCGATGATTCCTGAGTCTTGGGCTTGCTTATGTTACGTCTTTGGTTAGGTTGAATTTTGATGAATTTTCTTTCCTTTTTTATGAAGGAAAATTTTGTTCTTTTATTGTAATTTCGCATTGAATAATGAAGGAACTGATATTGGCATGTGTTAGAGCTGTAATTTGAGGTGCTGGAGTTTGACTGGAGTTGACTTGTTTTTCTTTTACGGTTTTGTCTTGAATTGGGATTTTCGAGCTGTAATTTTTTATTTTTTTACTTTTCCCTTTGTTTGTTGTTCTTATAGATGCTATGAAAGTTGTGTTATAGTTTGATTTACATTTGGACAGATTCTGAATGGGTTTTGTGCTTTGTTTTGCTTGGCAATAGTTTGTGTGTTTGCAGTCGACATGTGTGGTTAATGTGGTGCTGATATTCTCTGGCCTTCAGACTTTAGTTTCGGTCGCTTGCCATGTTAAATGTTACTATGTTTTGCTAACTCTTTCTTAGGAATGCACTTTTGTGCTGGATAATGTACTTGAAAATTCTTTGGTCTTTAGTTACTAGTTCAAGACTTGATGACTGTTGATCTTTGAGAAAGGATAACTCTGGCAGTTTATTAGCTTTTCTATGACGTTTTCTTCAGAAATATGTTAAATACTCCTACTTAGTTAATTTTATTATCCATGTGAAGAGTATACCTTTCTTCACTTGGTGATTTTTTTTAGTCTGTAAATTGTGCTTTTGTTTTGTTAATGTTCTGACCTTTGTCGTTTATATTTCTATGTAGGCTAATAGGCACACCATCATTCTGATGCAAACATCTCCGAATAGAGCCACAAGAACTTTTATGGATTATGGTTCTATAAATCAAGCTATGGACGGTATGTTATTGAAAGTCTCATTGTCATTTGTTATTCAATTTGTAGTTATTTTTGTTGCTAGTTTTGAAAGTATCCACTAGTAAAATCAGAATTATGTCAACATTTAATAACCATGCATATGGTAATTATTGGTGGCACTCACCTGATATGTGGGGTGTGCCTGTATTTTTCCCTTTAGTTGTCCAATTGCAGACTTATTGACGAAACTATTTACCAGTGTTTACTTTCTGACTGAAGACTTGCTTCAAGAAGATACAAAATCTTTTGGGCTCAGTGCTGAATTTAGACTATTTTCTCATTCACTCTTTAGATGGTATTCTTCTGGATACATACAGGTATATGTGCACTATATGAAAGGAAGCTTAAGGACATAAATCCAGCGATTAGAAACATCACTTATGATGTTGCAGATCTCTACAATTTTATTGATGGCCTTGCAGACATGAGTGCATTAGTGTATGTCTCTCTCTCTCTCTCTCTCTCACACACACACACACTTGCCCTGAAGAGACAATGATGCTGGCAACTGAACTTTGTAATAGCTAAGATCACAGTGCATTTCTTCTATTTGGATATCAATGGCCATTGCTTTTTCATTCTTGTTTTCTAGGAAGTACTTTAACAAGATAAAAGAATTAAAGTTTGGTGTTGTGTATCCGCAGAATTTATATCTTAAGAATTATATATATAGCTTCAAGGTATAATGCATGAACGTTTCATATGTTTAAGGTATAATGCATGAATGTTGCATATGTTTGTGTTGGGATATGTAATGAAGGCTTAGTGTTTGCTATTTGTTGCAGATATGAGCACTCAATTCAGGCTTTTTTGCCATATGACAGAGAGTGGATCAAACAGCAGACATTTCACCGCCTTAAGAAGTTGGCTCGTTGAATGATTTATATACTGCTACTCAATTCTCCAGTTGTTTCTTAAATAATCTGTTGTGTGGAACATGCTAGTAGGGAGGTATTAACAATATAGAATCAGTTTCATTTGGTTGTGCTCTTCAAAGAAGGTTTCTGAATGTGACAAAATTATACTCTCTCCCTCTCTCATTCCTGTGGGAGATATCTTGAAGAAAAAATGTAGTTTAATTGGAATTACTCATGAAATGTAAACTATTTTTCATTTATTCTGTGTGTTCCGTAGTGAGAGTCTATGAGCATTATTTTTTGTATTGAGTTATATAGTCTATCCTATGTAACTTGATTTCTTGGTTGACACTTGATGTGTCTGTGAATACGTCTATTTCATCTGTCATTCGGAAAATTTTCAGGATGTTCTCTTTTTTGTTTTGTAACTGTTGATTCCAGTCCGTGATATGTGGGTTCTGTTTGGTCTCGAAAGAGTTCCACTTGGTGCTCATTTGATCGTGGCAGGCAAGTAATAAGATTGTTTTAGAATTTTAAGGAGGGATTAGAAAGTGAAGGGAAAAGTAGCATTGCTTTGGATAAAATTATATTATCTGCACATAAAAGTAGTTAATAATCTTCAAAGTTAGAATGAGTAAGCAAACACTCATTCATGTAAAGGTAAGGGGGTTTGGGGTTGTCACTTTTCTATCTCAGGCGGAGAATTTAGAGAGTAATTTTATTCCCAAATTTTTTGGTACCGGATTCTAATGAAAAAGATTTGAACAACCTTTTAACGAACCTCGACGGGTTTGGGATTGAAAAGGAAAATTTATAATGATTTGGGATGAATTTGATATGGTAAAATATTTGAAAGTATTTATTACATATTGTTTGGGTAATTAAGAAGGGCCTACACCAAAGGCTTAAGTTTATTATTAAGAGATATCTTTCTCTGTGAGTGCATGATATAGAATGAATTTAAGATTTTTTTTTTCTATGACACTCAATTCAAAGATTTCTATGATTACATCATTATTTGATGTTGTCTCTTAAAAATATGTCTTGAATTATTCATCGAAAACATATTTATTCAAGATTTACTATTATATTTAGTATCTGAAGCCTTTTATTTCGTTTCGAGACCTAAGACTGTTCGACATATATTTATCCAGAATCTAAAATTGCTCAATCTACATTTATCCGAGACCTAAGATTACTCGATATAGCCCATTAGACTTCATCGACTCTTTATAGTATTCATTCATACATATAGTGAAGTACTATTCTCATGATAATCATACTCTGTGATTCACGTAATAAACTTTTAGAGAAAACTGATGAAAAGGAAACACGTGTCTACCGTTATAGATATAAATGATTGGAAAACAACAGAATCCAAAAATTAAGGGAGAGATTCATTTCTAACGGGTAACGAATATTCTGACTCTACACAGATACACACATTTTCTTTGAGTTTTTTCTCTAAGCACCATCTCTATCTAGTGCTCTATTGATGTAAGATCCTGTATTTTGAGTAAGGGTATTTTCGTCTTTTTATAAATATATGTCTGGGTTCTGTATAGATCAATGACATTTTGATGGTTGAAATGAGTTTTTGAATGAATTAGATAAAGGAAGGAAAGGAAATGGATTTCGGAAAGTGATTGGAAGTTCGACTGTTGTAAAAAGTAGAGGTAGGGAGTATTCAGTCGAACGAATGTTTGGATTCGGTCGAACGAATATATTCGACCAAACGAAAGGAAAGTCGTTCGAACAAATTTGAGGACCAGAAATTCCAGAAAGTCGAGGGATTTTTTGATCGAACGAATATGAGATTCGATCGAATGAATTAGCATTCGGATGCACGAATATTTGTCTCGATCGAACGAATCTGGGCCAATAATGTCATGAAGATTTTAGTTGAACGAAGGGCATCATTCGTTCGAATGAATTGATTGATTTGTTCGATCAAATCGCACGAAATAATCGATTTACCTTTTTCTGGAAACTTCTTTTCTTATATAATCAGTGGTAAAATGGTAATTTTGCCTCCAATATTATAAAAGGAGCTGAGCCCCTCCCTTTTTCCCCCGTTTCTTTCTTCTTTTCTTTCTTCTCCCCTTTCTTGTTCGTTCTCTGCTTCTCTCACACCCATTTTTTGTTTTTCATCCTTTCTTTGATTTCTTTCCACCCTCTTGTCATATTCCACGTCTAGAATGTATTGGTAGCTTCTATTTATCGCAAGGAGCACAGAAATCAAGAATAGGAGGTTAGGGTTTCAGAACTCATTTTGGGGTTTTTGATATTCCGGACTAAATCGAATAAAATCAATCATACCACGAGGTTCGTAGCAATATTTCTAGTTTGTCTGCATATTTCATTTTATATTTTATCAATTTTCGTTCGTATGAGTTTTACTGTTTATTGTAATAGATTTTCTAGTTTTATCGCACGATTTTAGGTTTTCTGGTGCTATTTAGGAGATAAGAATTGGGTAACTTGTTAGGAAACTAGAATCAAGAATTCGAAAAATGTGGGTAGGCATGACCAGTATCTGAGTACTATTTTAATGAGATGTGGGGTTCATTTGTGTAAATCGTATAATCGGACTATAATGCACTAGTTTGGCATGAATTTGGGTTCTGGGTATTAAAAGTTAGGTAACCGGATTGGATAACGTGGGTTTTTATCCAAGTTCGCGTATAAATGGATTTTAGGAGCTCATGGTACATAAGTTCCATGTATATGAGTCTTGTTTATAGTTTAGAAATGAGTATTAATAAAGTTTTGGTATTTATGTTTATAAGCTCCGATCCCGAGGATCAGGAATTGTTTTGGTTTTCCTTATATTTTAGAATCATTGTGTTTTCATTATTTTAAACGAATTGTATATATATATTTATAATGCATTGGAAAAGGTTTATAAATGATTTTGCTTATGATTTTGCTTATTTTGATCTATTTAATGCAAATGAGTATGTATATATTTTTATGTTTCCATATGGTTTTATAACGAGGCATGATTTGCATCATGGATTGATTTGTTTGAGTTATACGTTTTTCATTAATGATAGCTGTGGGCTAGATTTATATTTTGTTATATGATGATGTGGTTAGAGTGCCAATTTTTATGATTTTATGATGATATGGTCAGTGGACCAAGTTTTATGTTTAATACTTGATGATACGGTTTGAGGGCTAGATTTTATGATTTGCGTGTTTGTGTTGATGGCCATGAGAGCCGAGATGCATATTGGTGATACAATCATATGGGCCGAGTTGTTCACTGTAGCTACAGGGCAGGTAGCCTAGGGTTGGCATGATTGAGAGGTCGTCTAGGCGAGGGAAGACTTCACAGATGGGGGTGATATACGGTTGTTTATTTTTATAATGATGTATTGTGATTTGACCACCTGTGAGTTTCGTTGGGTTAGTCACGGATGTCACCCCATAGCTAGTTCAAGACAAACGTCAGTGGTGGACGTATTTTCAGAAAAACCCTACATATTCTACTTCTTGCATTTAAATCAAGTTTTTATAAATAAAGAAAAACATGTTTTCCCTCGCATATAAAATCCACTAATGACTCGAGGTTACGTCCGATCAGTGTAAACCTCAGAGAAGACAATCATCCCAATGATTTTCTCTAGATTTGATTGGTATTGATCTAGAAATGAAAAGAGAATTCAATTTATTGATAAAAGTTATGTTTCTCATTTTAAATATTATTGTTATTATTATTAGTTTACATGTTCCCTCACTGAGTATACGTTAATATACTCACCCTTTCTCTCCCATTCACAAACTTAGAGCAGAGCGTGCGAGAAGAGTGGTGATTACATCGCGAATCGTGATTTCAGGTATTACTTCTATACTCAACTCACATATTTCATTTGAATCTACTGGAAGAGTCTCACATTATTTATGGTTTTCTAGGTTTCGTTTGATTTCAGGAACTTGAAGGATTTATGTTTTGGATGTGGATATTTGTAACGAATATGTATTCTTAAACATTTGTTTGTACGATATTTTGGGATTGATGTATGATTTCATTTGAATGGGTTTTATGAGAAATATTTTAGAAGTGTTTGAATTGTTTTGATTGAAAAGAAGTTTGGGTGTTTGATAGAAAAATATTAGAAGTGTTTTTATTGCGTGTTTGGTTTAAATTTTTTTGTCTTACAGGCTTATAGTAAGTGTTCTAAATCTAAGGAATACTCATTAGGAATCTGTGGTGATTGTCATGTATGAGACTCACGGGTTATGACGTAATAATTGATCTTTTTTTTTTAATTTATACAGACAAGTAAAACCTTACTGACTTAAATATCGGAAGGTTTTTGCCAGAAAATCGACTTTATCCCTTAGAATTTCTTGTATTTTTCAATCTAGAAAAACAGTAAAAAAAAAAAAAAAGAAGTTGGTGCTTGAAATTAAAAAAGGTTTTAAATTCTTGTATCAGCACATATATTTAATTATTTATTTAAAAAAACAAAATAAGTAAAATGACTTCGTTATAAATTATATATTAACAAAATCTAAGGTATGTTATGCACATGATTTCTATCTATTTTTTTTTTTCATTCTTTCTATATTTGTAATGAAAAAAATTGGAAAATTATGATAATTGCATAATGAAAATGAAGTATATATTCGCTGAGCTAGATTTATTTATTGGTTAAAAGTTTTACATCTTGATGCAATAAATTGGAAAATTGTACCAAAGTGATTGATTTCATAGCCAAAAAAGGTCCTATAGGAGTAAGTATAATTATATTTTATTGAAGAAACTATGAAAAAAATATAGTAAAACTAATTAAAATCAATAATCTTAAACTTGTCTGTTCAATGAAACTCCATAATACACTTGGTATATAGTCTAATATCTTTATTATATATATATATATATATATATATTTGTAGTGTGATTTTTTTTTCAACTACTATGTTCCTTAATAAATTTTTAAATAAGTAATTTAATTTTATTTATTTTTTTTATCAAAATTATATCAGTGCAAGAAGATAAAATTCTTACATGTTAATGAAATTTTCTTCGTTAAAAATTGGCAAATACTTGAATCTTGAATTCGGTATTTAATTAAATATTTATTTAAATGAATTTGATAATTAAATCATAAATTTGTTATGAATTTAGAAAAAATTTGATATAAATGTAGTGATGATATTCACAAAAACTTGTTTGATAGTAAATATGCAACTACTTATGGGTTGTTGGGTTGGGCTCTTTTGCAATAGGAGTAACTGAAAGAACATAAACATAATACCTAATTATTCCGTTCAACATGTGGCCCAATTTTTTTCTCCATCGACTGCTTTCCCCTACCATTAACGCAATCACCGCTTACTGTATAACACCTTCACTCCGACTAAGCCTTTTTTATTTTATTTATTTACTTAATTAATTTTTATCTTTCAGAAAATAGTAATTCGCTCTTGGTTTCTGTTTTCCAGTCAATACCTCTTTCTTCCCCGAACCCACAAACCCTAATAATAATAGTAAGTGTCAGTGATTCCAAGCTCTACTATCGGTTCGTTTTCTTAACTTTCAATTTTTCTTGTTATATTTCATTGCATGTTAATTATTTTATACAATTTAATAATATTCTTTGATGATATTAGTACATGATTTGAGTACGTATTTAATGAGTCTTCCTCCTAGTTAACAGCAAACCGTCATCGTTTCCGTGTCAATCCCCGAAATTATTCATCTGAAGTGAAAGCTTATATGTTAGTATTGTAAAGGAGCTTATTTTTGGCTATTATTTTCCCCTTTACCTGTTCGTTAACCCTAGATTCATCTTCTAGTGTTGTATAAACATTGACTCTTCTATTATTCATTTCCCAGTTTTGGTTTGTTTTTTATTTGGGGTTAAAGCATTATTGTCTTGGATGTAAGAAATTGATTAATTGGCGTATCTTAAGGTTTATTTTATTTCATTTTTTGTTTTTGCAGATTTATTGTAGGTTTTGAATTTTAATGTAATTTGTGGCGGAATTGTTTGCGGGAAGTTGAGGACGTAAAATGAACTCCTTCTCCATTACAAGGAAGAAGACTCCTTTCCAGAAGCACAGGGAGGAGGAAGAGGCCAAGAAAAAGGTATTAGAATTTAGGTCACTCCAACTCCTAACGTTACCACTATATTTAGATTACTCTACTCATTACAATGTGTACAAGAAATGTGGATGAGGTGACAAGGTTTTTTCTTTTTTCATACTCCATATCTGTATGGTTTTTATGTGATCTCAGAGGGCAGAGGATGAAACGGCTAGGCTGTATGCGGAGTTTGTGGAGTCATTTCAAGGAGATAGTACTCCTGGATCAAAGACTTTTGTTAGAGGAGGGACAATTGATCCCAACGAGAAATTGAAGGATTCTGAAGGTCAGTTTGACTGAAAAACTCTGTATTTTCCTTTCATTATTATTTCTAGTTACCGTTTCTTCACTTAAGTGTCAATGAATACTCTTGTTTTGTTTGTCACTGTAGATTAATAGAATAGTTTTCAGTTATTATGGGGATACATTAATAAAAATATGGGCCTTTTTTATTCATTCACGGATGGCAGGTGAAAAGTCCAAAGAGGGGGTATCTGTTCCAAAGAAGGGAAGTAGGTAAATGAATGCTTTTAATTAACCGTCTGCAGTGCTAATACTCTTTCGATGTGGCGTCATAAATAAGAACTACAGGTGTTATCCTCGGATATAGCCTCTTGTTGCTTAGGGTCTCAAAAGTAAGAAACTTGGTGAGAAGTTTATTCCGTGACATTCATTTTACTTGAAGAAATTTGGTTTCGAGGAATCCATTTGATATGACAGTAAATCTGTAAATTAATTTAATGCTACGGATAAAACACTTCTAGGTCTTGTCACTTAAGAAGTAAATGTTTTCTGTCTGTTTATGTTTTGTACTACTCATTTTCTTTTGTCTTCATAGTTATTTAATGTATCACTCTCATTAGTTTTAAAGTTGGAGGTTCTAGAACTTGGAATCTACCCTTCTCTCTTTTCTGTAAAACTTTCCATGTCATAATTTTTTACTGGGTTGGGCCATCATGATTCAAAAACATTGAACCATTTTTTTCTGTTGATTGCTAGTTGTTGGTATATCTGGTGAAAACTATTATTGCAAAGAATTAATTCATAGTCTGCTATACTGAGGTCATCCTTATCTCAAGAAGCGAACGTCATTTTTGGGACATTACAAGTTAGCAATGTGGTGATACCACGGGTGATGATTGCATAAGGGCATGGGTTAGTGGTGCATGGCAGTGTTGTTCGTCAAGCTTGTATGGAATTCCAACACTCAAGAGTAAAGAGTAAAATTTTCAGTTGTAACACGAATATTCCTAATGTATTCCTAGGCTTATTTTAAGATAAAAAGTCTTGAAACTGGAATGGTGTGCTATTGCCATTTATGATGCTTTTCGGGCACATTAACTGCCATTTATGCCACGTCAAATACTAGTAAAATATTCTGGTTTCATGAATAATCCAACCGTAGTTTGTGTTATAATTTGTTCATTAAATAGGACTTACAAAAAATACACATACACAAACTTAAACATATTTTCTAGTACTTAAAGGTGTATCAAACATGCAATGATAGCTCATCAAAGAAATTAGTGTATTTTGAAGCAAGAGGTAGTTTGGGTTTTGTTGGCGTATAAGTGGAGCTAAGTTGGAGTTTCTGGTAATTTGGGAGTTTATCGAAATATCATTTCTGCAGGTATGTTCCATCTTTCGTACCACCTTCTATGGCATCCAAGGGAAAAGACTTGGAGAGAAAGGTCGGTTTGCTGATAGTTTTCTGTGTCACTTGTTCAAAGTGTTCTCAAGTTAGTTTTATGGTCTTGTAATATGAATATTTTGTTCTAAATCTTTGATATACATTTGTAGAAAGAGGAGGAGAGGCTGAAGGAAAAGGAGAAAGGGAAGTCTAGGAACATAGATAATTTTATGGAGGAATTGAAGCATGAACAAGAAATGAGGGAGAGGCGAAATCAGGAGCGGGAACATTGGCGTGATGGTCGTCATAGCGAAACTTCTGCTGTAAGTGCTTTTCTTTTGGTTCATTGTAACTTGTTTCTAATCTTTAAAAGTGCTCCAAGTGGGATTTTGGTATTTTTGTTGCAAAGATCCTTCCAAAAGGTTTGGCTGCATCACCTTTCTCTCTCTCTTTCTATTGCCATCCTCAATATGTAACTTGTATGCTTGTTTGTGAAAATAAGATCAGGCATGGTTCTAGGAGCAATTTCTGCAACTAATATTCTAATATATAGATAGGCAGATACATGGATTTATCCCTTAATATGTTGTTCAGCTTTCTATTAAAAAATTAAAAAAAATAGACTTATTCTTTGAAGCATTCATTTATGCTTGATTTGTTTTTTTTTATTTAATGGCTTATGCTTAGAAATATGTTATTAGTGCTACATGTATGTTTATTAGATCTACCCTTTTCATCTTTTCTATGCTTGGCACGTGACATTTCTCTCAAACATATATGAATCTATAAACGTGGTTGGATCTTTTTCAGCCATCTAGTCGATTTGATGAACTGCCTGATGACTTTGATCCAAGCGGAAAGCTTCCTGGATCATTTGATGATGGTGATCCGCAGACTACAAATCTATATGTTGGAAACCTCTCCCCACAGGTTAGGTTCTCTTTTTTTAATTTTTGGTGTCAATATTCCAACGCTCTGCCGCTTTTGCAACCTGGAAATGGTAAATTTGTTTTGTTTTATTCTCTTGATATAGGTTGATGAGAACTTTCTCTTGCGGACATTTGGGAGATTTGGGCCTATTGCTAGTGTGAAAATAATGTGGCCTAGAACAGAAGAGGAGCGAAGGCGGCAAAGAAATTGTGGCTTTGTAGCTTTTATGAATAGAGCTGATGGACAGGCTGCAAAAGACGAAATGCAAGGTTTGGGTTCTGCATCGATTTTTCATTAATAAATCCCTTGAGAGATAGCTTACACGAGGGATTGCTTATCTTATTTGATATGCATGTCTGTACTTTTTCTTTGGTAGTCATAGTGGTTTACAATTTTTAATGTTTCTTAAAATCATGTACATTTTCTTCTGTGGTGCTATAGTGCTTTTGTGGGGTGGATGTATACATAATAGTACCACTGGGATTACTAACACAGCCACTCTTGGCTTTCAAGCGGTCTTGCCTCTGATTCAAATTGAAAGGACTTTGGGTTCCATAGATAATGTTTCATAAAATCATTTACATTTTTATTTGGGTCCTCTTCCATAGATAATGAAGTTCCGTCTTCAAGATTATACAATGCGTTTTTTTTTGGGTTGGGGGGTGGGGGGATGGTGTTTGTTCATTTTTCAATAGGATTTTAGCACTTTTGGCAATTGTGATCTTTCTAATAGGACTTTGACATTCAATAAGCGTATTCAAAGTGTATGAAGATATGAGTTATAAATGTTTAATGAATTCATGTACACCTTTCTTTTGAATGCACTGGGGCCAATTGGAAATTTTCTTAAAAGTAGATGATTGATTTTAATTTTCTGGGAATTCAGTTAATCAAGGGGCAAATAGAGACTGAACAGATGTTTGTCTGTTGCAGGAGTTGTCGTTTATGAATATGAGTTGAAGATTGGATGGGGTAAATCTGTTGCTCTCCCATCACAAGCACTACCGGCTCCCCCTCCAGGACAAATGGCCATCAGGAGTAAGGAGGTCCGTTGTGATTTCAGTAAAAACTTGAAGTTCATTTTTCATGATTTTATTTTTCTTATTGAGTTTAATTTTCAAACATTAAAGAAGGGTTTGGTCAACATTTCTTTATTGGACATCTTTAATGTGGTGGCATTAGTCGTGAAAGCTGCTTGTTTTTCAATATAATCAATCTAAGCCACCTTCATTTCTCTCCTGGCAGGGTGCCACTGTAATCTTGTCTGGTCCATCAGGTCCGCCAGTCACTTCTGTGCCAAATCAGAATTCTGAACTGGTGGGTTAACTTACTTGTTTGATTATATTTCATGGCAGTATGCCCTATGGTTTTTTGATGATAGGTAAAGTGAATTCCTAAGTGTTAAGTTTTATCTCAATGAATCCTGTGCTCTTAAAAGTTGCTAACTTACAGAGTGTTGGAGGTTTAAACAATATTGTGTTGATACTTTAATAATTTTCCTAACTGATTTCATTTTGTTGTTCTCACATGACTTGATTTGGGTGCCTAGGTTCTTACACCTAATGTTCCTGATATAATGGTTGTTCCACCTGAGGATCATCATTTGAGGGATGTGATTGATACAATGGCTCTGTTTATTCTGGATGGTGGATGTGCTTTTGAGCAAGCTATTATGGAGAGGGGCCGTGGGAACCCTCTTTTCAACTTTCTCTTTGAGCTTGGCTCAAAGGAGCATACTTACTATGTTTGGAGGCTATACTCTTTTGCTCAGGTATATCTTGTTATATTCCATAGTGAAGATACTTATCTTATGTTTGGCGATTATGATAATAATTCTATCTTCTACCATTGTGGCGGTTCCTTGGCTGATTTTGCATAATTATGTGGTTGTGAAGTTGTGTTTGATTCTATTGGTTTTTACTTAATTTTGAAAGCAAAGCTGTCAAAGAGTTTAGTAAACACCAACTTTTAGTGGAGGCCATTTAGTCATTCACTAATATTTGACCTTCTGTGATTCCATCCCACTTAAGCTGTGGCTTCGAGGCCACAAGATCACAATAACAAACGTACCACCATGAGGGTGCTCATGGCATTGCAGTTTTGCAAAAGTTGCAATCTAAACTTAAAACTGAATATTTTTTTTGGATGTTTTCGAGAATGCAGGGTGATACTCTTCAAAGGTGGCGAACAGAACCTTTTATCATGATAACTGGT
>JAVXUL010000019.1:12455644-12475426 GCA_035590515.1 Trichilia minutiflora
TGGACTATGAAGAAATTTGTGTGGAGAAAACATGCTACTACATATGGGTTGAGTTGGGTATTTTACAATAATTGCCATTGAATGAACTTAATACCGAATTATTCCGTTGAGCGCGAGGCCCCCAATTTCTTTGCACTGTCACGTAACTCGCAGCCTGCCAGTTAACCACACCACTTATTGTATAACACCCCCACTTCTACAAAGCCTCTTTTATTTTTATTTTATTTATTTACTTCCTTAATTTTTGTCTTCCAGAAAATACACTCTTGATTTCTGTTTTCGACTCAATACCTCTTTCTTCCCAAAACCCACAAATCCTAATACGAATAAGAATAATAAGCGTCAGTGATTCGAAGCTCTCATCTCGGTTCGTGCTCTTAACTTACAATTTTTTTGTTATATTGACATTACATGTTAATTATTTTATTCAATTTAATAATTCTTTGATGATATTAGCTCATGATGTGAGTATGTATTTAATAAGGCTTTCTTCTAGTTAAGCCCAAACCGTCATCGTTTTATCTGAAGAAAAAGCTAATAAAGGATATTTATTTTTTGCTATTATTTTCCCCCTTTCCTGTTCTGTAACCCTAGATTCATCTTCTGGTGTTGTATAAATATTGACTATTCTGTTATTCGTTTCCCAGGTTTTCTTTCTTTGGGGTTAAAGAGTTATTGTCTTGAATGTAAGAAATTGATTAATTTGGGTAGCTGAACGTTTATTTAATTTTATTTTTTGATTTTGCAGATTTATTATAGATTTTGAATTTTAATGTAGTTTGTGTCAGAATTTTTTCCAGGGAGTTGAGGACGTAAAAATGAGCTCCTTCTTCATTACAAGGAAGAAGACTCCTTTCCAGAAGCACAGGGAGGAGGAAGAGGCGAGGAAAAAGGTATTAGAATCTCGTTCACTTTAACTCCTAACATTGCCACTGTATTTAGATTACTCAACTCTTTACATTGTGTACAAGAAAAGTTGATGAGGTGACAAGTTTTTTTTCTCTTTTTTTTCATGCTCCATGTCTGTATTTGTTTTCACGTGATCTCAGAGGGCGGAGGATGAAACGGCTAGGTTGTATGCGGAGTTTGTGGAGTCATTTCAAGAAGATATTACTCCTGGATCAAAGACTTTTGTTCGAGGAGGAACTATTGATCCCAACCGGAAATTGAAGGATTCTGAAGGTCAGTTTGACTGAGAAAATTTGTATTTTCCTTTCATTATTATTTCTAGTTACAGTCTCTTCATTTAAGTGTCAATGTATATTCTTGTTTTGTTTCAAACTGTGGATTAATAGAATAGTTTTTCTATTATTAACGGGATACATTAATAAAAATATGGGCCTTTTTTATTCATTCGCGGATGGCAGGTGAAAAGTCCAAAGAGGGGGTATCTGTTCCAAAGAAGGGAAGTAGGTAAATGAATGCTTTTAATTAACCATCTGCAGTCTAATGCTCTTTTGATGAGGCTTCATAAATAAGAACTACATGGTGTTATCCTCAGATTTAGCCTCTTGTTGCTTAGGTTCTTAAAAGTAAGAAACTTGGTGAGAAGTTTATTCAGTGACATTCATTTTACTTTAAGGAATTAGGTTTCGAGGAATCCATTTTCTATGACAGTAAATCTGTAAATTAATTTAATGTTCTGGATAAAACACTTATAGGTTTTGCACTTAAGAAGTTAATGTTTTTTGTTTTTTTATGTTTTGTACAACTCGTTGTCTTTTGTCTTCACATTTGTTTCATGTATCACTCTCATTAGTGTTAAAGTTGGAGGTTCTAGAACTTGGAATCTACCGTCCTCTCTTCTCTTTAAAAATTTCCATGCCATAATTTTTTAATGGGTTGGGCCATTATGATTCAAAAACATTGAACCTTTTTCTCTTGGTTGCTCGTTGTTGGTATATCTGGTGAAAACTCTTATTGCAAAGAATTGATTCGTAGTCTGCTATATTAAGGGCTTCCATATCCTGAGAAGTGAACATTATTTTTGGGCCGTTACAAGTTAGCAGTGTAGTGATACCATGAGTGATGATTTGCATAAGGCCATGGGTTAGTAGTTGATAGTAGTGTTGCTCATCAAGCTTGCATAGAATACCAACACTCATGAGTAAAAAGTAAAATTTTCAGTTGTAACACAAATATTTCTAATGTATTCCTAGACTTATTTTAAGATAAAAAACTTGAAATGGGAATGGTGTGCTATTGCCATTTATGATGCTTTTCGGGTTTCATTAACTGCCATTTATGCCACATCAAATACTAGTAAAATGTTCTGATTTCATGAATAATCCATTTATGGTTTGTGTTGTAATTGGTCATTAAATAGGGCTTACAAAACATGCACAAGCACAAACTTAAACATATTTTCTAGTCCTTAAAGTTATAGCGAACATGCAATGATAGCTCATCAAAGAAATTAGTGTATTTTGATTAAAGATGTAGTTAGGTTTTGTTGGCGTATAACTGGAACAAAGTTGGAGTGTTCTGGTGACTTGGGAGTTTATCGAAATATCATTTCTGCAGGTATGTTCCATCTTTTCTACCACCTTCTATGGCATCCAAGGGAAAAGACTTGGACAGAAAGGTCAGTTTGCTGATAGTTTTTGGTGTCACTAGTTCAAAGTGTTCTCAAGTTAGTTTTATGGTCTTGTAATATGAATATTCAGTCCTAAATTTTTGACATGCGTCTTGCAGAAAGAGGAGGAGAGGCCGAAGGAAAAGGAGAAAGGGAAGTCTAGGAACATAGATCATTTTATGGAGGAGTTGAAGCATGAACAAGAAATGAGGGAGAGGCGAAATCAGGAGCGCGAACATTGGAGTGATACCCGTCATAGTGAAGCTTCTGCGGTAAGTACTTTTCTTTTGGTTTGTTGTAACTTGTTTCTAATATTTAAAAATGTTCCAAGTGGGATTTGGTATTTTTGTTGCAAAGATTGTTCCAAAAAATTTGGTTGCATCACCTTTCTATATCTCTTTCTATTGCCATTGCTCAATATGTAACTTGTATTCTTGTTTGTGAAAATAACGTCCGGCATGGTTCTAGGAGCAATTTCTGCATCTAATATTCTAATATATGGACTTATCCCTCAATAAATTGTTCAGTTTTCTGTTAAAAAATAAACAAGTGGACTTATTCCTACAAGCATTCATTTGTGCTTGATTTGGTTTGTTGATCTAATTATCCCTTAATAAATTGTTCAGTTTTCTGTCAAAAAATAAAAAAGTGGACTTATTCCTACAAGCATTTGTGCTTGATTTGGTTTGTTGATCTAATGGCTTATGCTTAGAAGTATGTTATCACTGCTACATGTATGTTTATTAGATTTTTCCCTTTCATCTTTTCTATGCTGGCATGTGACATTTCTCTCAAACATATATGAATCTGTAACCGTGGTTGATCCTTTTCAGCCATCTAGTCGATTTGATGAACTGCCTGATGACTTTGATCCAAGTGGAAAGCTTCCTGGATCATTTGATGATGGTGATCCACAGACTACAAATCTGTATGTTGGAAACCTCTCCCCGCAGGTTAGATTCTGTCTCTCTCTTTTCTTTTTCTTTTTTTATTTTTGGTGTCAATATTCCAATATTCTGCTGCTTTTGCTACTTGGAAACGGTAAATGTCATGTTTTATTCTGTGTTGTTTTATTCTCTTGATGATCTAGGTTGACGAGAACTTTCTCTTGCGGACTTTTGGGAGATTTGGGCCCATTGCTAGTGTGAAAATAATGTGGCCTAGAACGGAAGAGGAGCGAAGGCGGCAAAGAAATTGTGGCTTTGTAGCTTTTATGAATAGAGCCGATGGACAAGCTGCAAAAGATGAAATGCAAGGTTTGGGTTCTTCATAGATTTTTCATTAACAAATTCTTTGAGATATAGCTTATGAGGGATTACTTGTCTTATTTAATGTGCATGTCTGTACTCTTCAGTCAGTAGTCATAGTGGTTTATAATTTTTAATGTTACTTAAAATCTTGTATAATTTCTCCTGTGGTTCTACAGTGCTTTTGTGGTGTTGATGTATATATAATGGTATCACCGGAATCATTAACACTGCCACACCTGGTTTTCAAGCGGTCTTGCCTCTGATTCAAATTGAAAGGACTTTGGGGTCAACATATAATGTTTCATAAAATCATGTACATTTTCTTTTGAGTGCTTTTCATGATGATATTATAGATGAAGTTCCATCTTCAAGATTATACAATACATTTTTCTTTTTGTCATTTTTCAATACGATTTTGCCAGTCTTGACAATTGTGATCTTTCTCCTATGACTTTGACGTTCAATAAAGTGTATGAAGATACGAGTTGCAATTTTGCCAGTCTTGACAATTGTGATCTTTCTAATAGGACTTTGACGTTCAATAAAGTGTATGAAGATATGAGTGCAATTGTTTAATGAATTCATGTATGCCATTCTTTTGAATGCACTGGGGAAAATGCGAGATTTTCTTAAAAATAGATGATTGATTTTAATTTTCTTAGAATTCAGTTAATCAAAGGACAAAAAGAGACTGACAGATGTTTGTCTGTCACAGGGATTGTTGTTTATGAATATGAGTTGAAGATTGGATGGGGTAAATCTGTTGCTCTCCCATCACAAGCACTACCGGCTCCGCCTCCAGGACATATGGCCATCAGGAGTAAGGAGGTCCGTTGTGATTTCAGTAAAACCTTGAAGTTCATTTTTTATGGTTTTTTTGCATTCATTTTCCTTATTGAGTTTGATGCTTTGAGAGTAATTTTCAAACATTAAAGAAGGGTTTGGTCAGCATTTCTTTATTGGACATCTTTAATGTGACTGCATTAGTCATGAAAGCTGCTTGTTTGTCAATGTAATCACTCTGAGCCACCTTCATTTTTTTGATGATAGGGTGCCACCGTAATCTTGTCTGGTCCGTCAGGTCCACCAGTCACTTCTGTGCCAAATCAGAATTCTGAACTGGTAGGTTAACTTATTTTGACTATATTTCATGGCAGTATGCCTATGGTTTTACGATGAAAGATAAAGTGAATTCCTAAGTGCTTAGTTTTATCTCTGACTTTGTCAGCTTCTGAATTCAATGAATTCTGTGCTCTTAAAAATTGCTAACTTACACAGTTTGGAGGTTTAAACAATATTGTGTTGATATTTTAATAATTTTCTTAATTGATTTCATTTTGTTGTTCTCACTTTCTACATCTCATTGTTGATGATTTGATTTGGGTGCCTAGGTTCTTACTCCAAATGTACCCGATATAATGGTTATTCCACCTGAGGATCGTCATTTGAGGCATGTGATTGATACAATGGCTCTGTTTATTCTGGATGGTGGATGTGCATTTGAACAAGCTATTATGGAGAGGGGCCGTGGTAATCCTCTTTTCAACTTTCTCTTCGAGCTTGGCTCGAAGGAGCATACTTACTATGTTTGGAGGCTATACTCTTTTGCTCAGGTATATCCTGTTATATGCCGTTTTTATCATATTTATCTTATGTTTGGCTATTATGATAAATAATTCTATCTTCTACCATTGTGGTAGTGCCTTGGCTGCTTTTGTAAAATTATGTGGTTGTGAAGTTGTGTTTGATTCTGTTGGCTTTTACTTAATGTTGAAAGCAAAGCTGTAAAAATGTTTGGTAAGCATCAACTAGTGGAGGCCATTCAGTTGTTCACGAATATTTTACCTTTTGCGATTCCATCCCCCTAAAGATGTGGCTTTAAGGCCACAAGATCTCGATATCAAACATACCCTGAGGGTGGTCATAGCATTGCTGTTTTGTAAATGTTGCAATATGAATCTTAAAACTGAATATTTTTTGGATGTTTTCGAGAATGCAGGGTGATACTCTTCAAAGGTGGCGAACAGAACCTTTTATCATGATAACTGGTAGTGGAAGGTAATGGAAGTCTACTATTGCATGTTTCAATAATTCATGGTGCTGAATTACATTTTAAGGTACCTAAAAATTTATTGATTTACTAGGCTGCATTAACCATGAGACACTGCTTATATTTTTCTAGATGGATACCACCACCTTTGCCTACAGCGAAAAGCCCTGAGCATGAGGAGTCTGGTACAACATATGCTGCAGGAAGAAGCAGGGTACTTGCGACATAATTTCTGGCTAGATCAATTGGTTAATATACTTTACATTGCGTAATTCTGAATTATATTTTTTACTGATTCAACAATCCAAGTTTTTCTCTTTAACTTGCCAGCGTGTGGAACTGGAACGAACACTTACTGATTCACAGAGGGATGAATTTGAGGACATGCTACGTGCGTTAACTCTAGAGAGAAGTCAGATAAAGGAAGCTATGGGCTTCGCACTGGATAATGCTGATGCTGCTGGAGAGGTATGTACAAAGTTGGTGCTTGACCCAGCAAGCTGATTTCTTTTAATATTTTCTCTCTCACGTTGGTTGCCATTTGTTTTTGGGGGGTTTAGACTGCACTTGCCTCATTCACTTTTTGCCATCAAGATGTTGTTTTAAAGTAAATATCTGTTAGGTATTGCACTAGGGAAAATTTGGAACAAATGAACTGTGAAAAAGAATGAGAATCCAGCAATTGGTCTACACAGTTTTCATTGTGAACTTAAGAAGTATTTGCTGGAATCCTTATGGTGTTTTTTTGTGTTGCAGATGGTTGAAGTTCTGACTGAATCTTTAACGCTTAAGGAGACCCCTATTCCAACAAAGGTTGCGAGGCTCATGCTTGTCTCTGATGTTCTACACAATAGTAGTGCTCCTGTAAAAAATGCATCTGCTTATCGCACTAAATTTGAAGCATCATTGCCTGACATAATGGAGAGCTTTAATGACTTGTATCGTAGTATAACTGGAAGGATCACTGCTGAGGCCCTAAAGGTAAACTGTGATGATAATTTTCATTTTAGCTTTTTGTTGTCTCCTATTCGTTCTGCTTTGATTTTAATATGATCTCTTGTTATTCTGCAGGAACGAGTTTTGAAAGTGTTGCAAATATGGTCAGACTGGTTTCTGTTTTCGGATGCATATGTGAATGGATTGCGAGCTACATTCCTTCGATCTGGGAATTCAGGCGTGACCCCTTTTCATTCAATATGTGGAGATGCCCCAGAAATATACAAGAAGACTACCTCTGAATATACAAGTGATGGGTGTAAGGCCAACCAAGATGCGGCATTGGCAATGGGTAAAGGTGCAGCTATGAAGGAGCTAATGAGCCTTCCCCTTGCTGAACTCGAAAGACGTTGTAGACATAATGGCTTGTCTCTTGTTGGTGGTAGAGAAATTATGGTTGCACGATTGCTAAGCCTAGAAGAAGCAGAAAAGCAGAGGGGCTATGAACTGGATGATGACTTGAAATTTACTCAGAACCATTCTAATTATGGAAGATATTCAAGTGGTTGGAAAGAAGCAAATGCTGAAGCAGAGCCAGCAGGATTATCAGGATGGAATCGTTATGGAGAGGATGAGAAGCAGTCACTAGGTGTGGGGTCTGCACCATTGACTATGACCTTAAGTATACCACAACCTGAACTAAAAGCCTTCACAAAAAAGGAGAAAAATGATCCGGTGTTGCCAGCTTCTAAATGGGCTCGGGAGGAGGATGAAAGTGATGATGAGCAAAAGAGAAGTTCCAGGGGGCTGGGGTTGGGCTACTCTTCTTCTGGAAGTGAGAATGCTGGTGATGGTCCTATCAAGGCAGATGACATTGACTTTGCAACTGATGCAAGCATTCCATTACAACCCGACAGTGGAATGAATGAAGAGCAAAGGTCTTATTATACTTCTCTCTCTCTCTCTCTCTCTCTCATATGTAGACTTCATAGCAGTTTTATAGTTTCTATTGGTTGCAATTAACCAAAATGGGTTTGTGGTTTTGCTTACATTTTTGTTTATGGAAACAGAATAGCTGATGCTATGGCAGACTCAATTTTTTTTTATAAATTTCTACTTGTTTTCCAACTGCCCCCTTTCCCTATATTGAAGGAAGAATTTGGTTTTCTATGTTAAACAAATTGTGATGATTTCATTAGTATCTTGTATCCTGCAGGCCCTTTGAAAATCTTACTTCTGCCTATCTGTTCTCTGGATTCTGCTAGTTTAATATGTGATAATTGACTATGCTTATGTCACAACAGACAAAAGTTGAGACGTCTTGAAGTTGCTTTAATAGAATATCGTGAATCTCTTGAGGAGCGGGGTATCAGAATTTCAGAGGAAATCGAGAGAAAAGTGGCAGACCATCGCAAGCGACTAGAGTCTGAATATGGCCTTTCAGGTCACAAAGAAGATGTTTCAGGGAACAGTAAGCACTTATATCAATGAAATGCCAATTAATTTATATCCCAAGGATGACTTGTCCACGATTTATTGCTTTAGAGAGTGATGATGGTTTCTGCTAATTGCTGTTTATGTATCTGCTTTTCAGTCCTTTCATTTCTATCATGCATATGGTATATGCTCTCTTCATTGAGTTCTGGTAGACGTTTTTGCTAAGATTAGTGAATTTTGTTAAGCTAAAATGTCTTAATGGTTTTAGCTTTAATTTAACTTCAGAGAGAACAGCTTCAGAGAGGAGGGACAGACTGGATGATATCCGTGACTCTTCAAGAAAACGACACCGCAGCCAGAGCCAAAGTCAGAGCCCACCACCACGAAAATCATCAAACCGGGACAGGGAAAATGATTTAGATAGAGACCGAGAAAGGCATAGGGATAGGGATAGAGCTCATGATTTGGAAAGCGGTCGAGGGAGGTATGGGCATGAGAAGATCGGAAGTAGAGAGAGGGATGATCACGACAGAGACCAAAGCAGGGACGGAGACAGAGATAGAAGGAGACGGATGAAATAAATCTGTGGTTCGTGGAACACACCAAGCAGTTGCTTCTTCAGAGCAAGTTCAGTCTGTCCTCGCATTATTCAGTGGATGATTATATTGGAGCGGGTTATGGATGTTTTGGCATCAAAATTAACCACTTTACCCGGTTTGTGACTTGGAAAAAAGTTAGTTGTTTCAAATGAGGTGAAAGATGGAACTTCATTTGTATCTAGGGAGAAATTGTGAGAGAAATTACGTCCCTTTCTAAACATTTTTTAGTCAAAACGTATTTCTTGTTTTAATTTTAAGATTTTAAGCATCATGGTTATGTTTTAGTGCAGCTCGAGCCTTGATGATCGGAAGTCCCTTGGTGCTTTTCACCCCAATCTCAATTTGTCCATATGTATTTGAGACATCAAAACTCTTTGTGCTGACCCATTTTTTCTTTCTGCCTTTTTCTACTACCACAATAAACGCTCAGTGAAAAAGCTCAAGAAATCGTTGGTTAGTGAACTGAACTTTTTTGCCATCTTAGCCTGATGAATAAGTGTTATGTGCTACAAAACTTGCCTACAGTTCTAAACCAGATTAAATAAATACCTAATCTCAGTCTAAACAAATATTCTTACACAAAAAAACTCTTGTTTTACTGTGGACGAAGCTTTCTCAGTAACCACTTCTTTCGCAGTGAGAAATCCAATGCTAAGAATGTTTTTGCCTTTCTCTCATCTTCTACAAGATCACAAGCATCCAACAACAGTTCATCATCTATATCGGGTATGGCTTGAAGAGCATCGATTGCATTTTCTATTGCTGTATACTTCTTATTCTCTTTCTTAATTACTAATGCCGGGCCCACACCTGCGATATCAGACAGATCATTTTGCATCTCCTTGCCAGTTTTCTGTGCTTTGCTAGAGTATCCAGGATCTAATGGCACTGATGCTGATCGCTTACTGTGTTGATCAGATAGTTGATCATCTCCAGTTGAACATTGTAAATCTTCAGCGATTCCCTCCAACTCCATTCCGAGATTGTTATGATCAGTGTTCAATGCTAAATCCTGGCCTTCAATATTTCCATTTAATAGTTCATTTCCGAAAATCTTGCATAAATCACCAAAATTGCTTAAGAACTTGTCTCTGTATGAGATAGCATCTGGATAACCCTGCAAATTACAATAGACAAAAACTTGGAAACTCAGAGAATGAACAATAAATGTCCAGAGAATGAACAATAAATGTCCAGTTAGACAGATATGCAAGATTCAGTTTCCAGATTCATTTGTTTTAATAATCATATTAATAACAAGCAAAATAGGGATGTCAGCAACAAGCTTCTCTGGATCTTGTCACGGAGACTAAGAAAAATTGTAAATTATTATCATCAAAATGCAATGACACACCTTGACATAAGCTTCCCAGACATCGTCACTACCCATTACCATTTGATGAGTGTCATCCCACACAAACCCAGAATGCTTGAGAAGATTGCAGATGTCATCATGCTGTTTCATCAAGGAGATGTACCGATTTTCTAGAATGTATTTGTCACATTGAAGTCCAAATTTTGCATTGAACGCTTCGACCATATGAACCCATGATTGCTCGTTAAATGAGTGATTTATCTTATTCCCTTCATTCATCTGCTGCATCATGAGGTCAACAAAATATCGGTCAATTGGTGGTGTCCAACCTATCTCAAAAGGATCATTATTGGTAGCAAGATGGTTATTATTCTCCACACCTGCACATTAACAAACGATATATCAATATTAAGGGAAGTGTCAAAACCACTCTCCACAGGATGACATTTTAATTAGGTCCATTTCATCTTTTGGAGCACGAAAATAGCCCTTTTTGCAGGAATCATGCTAAGCTGCTAACATAAATAGATAAGAAGAAAAAGAACGAGCAGCATTATTGCCTTTATTTCTTCGAACAAGAAGAGGAGCATTATAAATATAAGACGATTTGATTTGTAATAAAAAAATGATGATTTTTTACCCAAGGAGTTACAAAATATCCTATCAACTTTAAATGGTGTATTTACCAGTCATCAAGACAGGCATTTCACAATTGGTGTCTATATTTTGAGCCAATCGGTTGTATCTTCCATCAGACATTTCTTCTCCAAATATAACACAAAGTTTGTGATAGCTTGGTACAGTTTTAACTCTATATGATCGAGCATCAGGGTGTTCCTGCATATGCAGTATGTGAGCAACAGCACAACAGAAATGGTTAATCTTATAAAAGTAGGAAGCGGCTCACCTTGATATAAGCATCCCAAATATGATCTTCAGCAGTTACCATATCTCGTGTTTCATCCCAAGAGAACCCACTGTGCTGAAGAAGGATCTTTATTTCATTGTACAATCTTCTCAGATGTTTGAACCGATTCTTCAATACATCTTTGTCATGGTGAGATAGAAATTTCTCATTGAAGGACGTAATCATGTCATTCCAAGCCTGGGTTATGAAAGTCTGTGCAAGTTTATTTCCTTTGTATACCTGTTCTAGTAACAAGTCAATGAAATAGCGATCCATTGGTGGTGTCCAATACGTTCTCGTACGATCGCCACTACTAGCAGTTTGGCTACCTTTTCCTTCACCTACAGATACTAAAACCTGTTAGTAAGAGAAAACCTTATTCATAAAAATGTCTTGGGTCCTCAACAAAGGTAAAGCAGCACTAAAACTCATAGTTTATCAGCCATTAAAAACATTGGTGAATGGTCACAAAAGAAATACTCAAAGCAGAGTGACTCTAAGATTGATGGCCTCAAGAACTTCCCACTGAACTGAGGTCAATTGCAATATTAGACAAGAAAAATCCAAATATTTAACCATTCATTGATTTGGTTAATATATATATATATAAAGATCAGAAAAAACAGTTATGTCGATTCTGATTTCTCCTTCCATATTTTTAAAGCTCAAAGGAAAAGAAAGAAAGAAAGTGCTATCACCATTTTTTTAAAAAAAATTTATCACTTGTCATTACCTCAGAAGACCTTCCACTAGACTGTGGACAAGAGACTTGTGGACCAAATTTTAGATCATATGAATATATACAACATTATGCAAGTGCTGTAAAAGTGTAATCTCAATTGGTCAAAGATAATAGTAACTCACCGGCCTTCATTCCTAAAGTGCCACCACCAGGGTCTTTGTCCTGATACAAATTACAGCTAATTTCATTCTCAACTACATCCCCATATATAAGAGCCAAATCAGTGTAGTTTGGCAAGGTTTTCATCCTATATGCCCGAGCATGCGGATGTGCCTACATTCGGTTTACACATCTCCATTATCAAGGAAAATTAACCTACCAAAAAATGAAAAAATTTCGCATTCGTGTACCTTGATATAAGCATCCCAAACAGCATCATCAGCTGTAACCATTTGCCGTGTTGTATCCCAGGAAAACCCATCTTGTTTCAGAAGATTCGTTAAATCACTATAGTACTTCCACAATTTCTTGTAGCGATGTCTTAAAACCCTTTTGCCATGCTGAGAACCAAACTTTGCATTAAACAGATCAAGCATGTTTGTCCATGATTCTTTATTGAATGTATTATCAGTCTTATTGCCTCTCTCGACTTGGTCCAAAAGAAGCTTAATAAAATATTGGTCCATATCTGCAGTCCACTCTGTCCTTGACCGCTCAATACTAAGAGAGCCAAGGCTGCCCTGTCCATCCCCTACCAGATAAGAAATATTACTAAGTATTAAAGTTAACTTACTGCATGCAATTTGCATCATTCACTAATATTCCTTAAAGTATATTATCACAAAAGCAGTCAAATTAACTTTTAGATCATAGACAGCTGACAATCACTCAAAACACTTTCAAAATTGCACCAAGCAGCAATTACATTATTGTTTCATGTAGATCAGGGGGAACAGAACAACAGATTATTCATGTCTTGTGACAGTGGAAGATAGGCCAAAAAGTGACATCCAAAACTATTTAAAATTTTGAAAAATTGTAAGGCTTGTGCTAGATAGTGGAGGGTATTATGTGAGCTTACTGATGAAGTCAAACCACTTACGAAAAGAGTTTCATAAAAGAGCACAGTGAAGGGGCTTGTAGCATTTTCTCTATCTATTTTACTTGTACTCTTGCAAAAAGGGCTTCATGCAGAAACCAGCTTATAGATAAATTCAGTGAAATTCTTTTTTGATCCAACTGATAACGTAAATTCAACCTTCATCAAGGTTCATTCACAGGGAAAATATGCATACCAGTATTTACTCCTTGGACTTCTTCATCAAAATCTAGGTCATGACTTGATAAGCTGTATCTTCCATCTGCAGTTGTATACCCATATATCAAACACAAATCACTAAAATTCAGCAATGTTTTAGTCTTGTAGGATCGTGCATCTGGGTGAGCCTGCATTTATACACCGTTGTCAGAATTACAACAAATTTTCATGGAATGAATGAATAGAAAAGTAGAGCAACCTTGATGTAAGCATTCCAGACATAATCATCAGCCACAACCATCTGCAGAGATTCATCCCAAGAAAATCCAGTTTGGTCGAGAAGATTCTTTACATCATTGAATTGTTTCCACAAATTTGTATAACGACTCTTTAAGACATCTTTGTCATACTGAGATCCAAATTTTGCATTGAAGATGGCAATCATGTCCGTCCACGCCTGCTTATTGAATGTATGGCCTATCCTATTCCCTCTGTGCAACTGCTCTAACATAAGATCAATAAAATAACGCTCCATTGTTGGAGTCCAATAAGTCCTTGAACGATCATTGCTTGTCGAAATCTGGCCAGCCATTCCTTCCCCTAAAAATTCTGAGTATATAAATGAACCATCAATAACTTAACTCTCAAAATTAAAACGATGATCTTACAAAAAATTCTAACACTTTAGCATTGCAATTCAAAAAGAAATGCGCCAACACATAAAAACTTAGCTAAAATGAATATTATTAACAACTAAAATAAATAAAACCCAAGTGGTTGGGGAAACAAACAGTTCAATGAAACTTCACCCACATAAAAACAAAGCAAAAGATCAAAACTTTGATGAAACCCGGCACCACTCAAATAAATGTCACAAGTCTAGCTAAATACGAAAATTGAACCCAATTTACCCCTTACTGACGGACAATGAAACTTCAATTTGATCCAATGCAGCAAAAGACTGAGATTGAAAGGGATATAATAGCAAAGAAAAAGCAGATTTAAATAAAATCGGAACTGCCATTTTGATGTGAAAATACGAAAAAAATTAAGCAAAAACGAGTAAGCGAAATTCCTTGCCTGTTTGATAAGTTGGATGCTTATAAAGAGACACAACTGATTGTTTCCAGAGTTTGGCGCGCAAAAGACTTGCTGAAAAGTTTAACCCTAATCCGGAATAAGAGCTATGACTTCTTCTTCCTGTTTGGTTACAGAGACAATCTCTCTGTTTTGGACGCGATTTTTTCTATTTTAGAGAAAGAATAAATAAAATTTTACTGGACTCTGGGCTTATTAGTCTGGGTAGTTCATCCAATGGATCCAACCCAAACCCGACACAACAATGTTAAGTCTGGATTCGGGTAAGAATACCCACATGTATCTAACGGTTAAAAATTGCGTTTTCACTCAAATATAGTATTTTAATGTTTCAAGTAGAATTATTTTTAATGAAATATCATTAAATTACAACTTTCTCTGTACACCTTCAATATCACACCGAGATTAACATTTTTTTTTAAGTAATAGTTGTTGCTAAACTCAAAAGGGTTATGATCCTAAACAAGTTGTCATTGAGATGTTATGAAGATGGAAATATTGGATATCAAATATTAATTGAAAGGAATATGTGGATTCTAATAAAAATTAGTGCTACCAAATTTGGTTTCAAAGCAATGCATCACAATCTCAAATGAAACTTGAGTCTTGTTTCTTTAACATACCACAAGCAGCTATGGTAACATGTTGGAAGACAGAAAACACAATGTTGTACTAAACTTTTGCGTAAAATCTCAAGCAAAAATCTTTGATAATTCATGCTATCTATCATCAACACTGTTAACAAGAGCAACCAATTCAATGTTCTCAGTTTCTGAGGTTTCAGTTCCCTCTTCTTTGCTTTCCGATCCAGCCGGAAGGAAGGAAGAATCAGGTTGACCTCTAGGAACCAAAAATATTATGCAAAGAGGAGTAATTCTCAATATGTTTCGGATCAAAATGGAAAGCCATAGATTGTCGAACTTTGTTCTTGTAACCTTTAACATATGCAGCAGAAGACCTCCTCCCCAAGATGATGTGAGAACTCCAGCATTATCGATAGACATAAGTAGGGCAAAAAATGTGCCTTCAATGCCAGTGGGGCAAAGCCTGGAACTGAGTACAAGGAGTGGCATCCGTTTTAGCTGGCCAATCATTCTGGAGGCACCTTCATCGATTACAATGGCCACAAAATCCGGTATACCGAACTTCAAGTTGAGTCGCAATACCAATAGCAAGTCTAGCATTCCTGATAGACCAGAAAGTAGCTGAGCCCAGAATAGCACATCTCGAAAAGGATAATCTTTTAAAGAGTTTTGGTAGAGTATAGCTGCCAAAATGGAGCCAACTGGACCAACCGAGAGTATATATCCAACAGTTTCCTGTATTAAGCATATGAGAGTTATCAAGGTTCCCAAAGGTAATGCATTAGTTTATACAACTAGAATATATATATATATATATGTATTGAATGATGCCAAATGAATTCTTGGTTACTGTATTATTTCAACACACCAATCTCTTAGTTAAGAACATTTTGAAACATGATGAACAATGTTTTAGATTTCAGCCAATTTCTACTCTTCCCTATGGCTTTCCAAACTACTCCTTGATGCTTTCCCATTTTTTTTTAACAAATTCCAAGCAAATGTATCATATAATCAGAAGAAGATGTAATTTGTTTCTTTGTTATCCACATGACTCTGCCAAAAGAGAGTAGAAACAGAGTACCTGAGAGAAAGATGGACCAGATTTTGAGTCAGTATACCAATAGAACAATCCTTCATGAATATTCAAGCTCACCGCAAAAGATAAGTACATATACAAACATGGCCTCCACACAAACGGGAACTTTAATGTTGTCCAGATGGACTTTCCTACATCAAGAAATTTCTGGTTTACCTGATTCAGCAACACAGTCTTAGGATAGGAGTGTATTATGAACTAGAAATAAACATGAAGAAATAATTACCCGTTTGTAATCAAAATTGGGCATCTGGCGCTCATTAAGCAAAATTCCAACTAGAAGTACAAGTCCAAATGGAATTGTCATCAAGCCAAAGACTCCCTAAAAGGGAAGAGGAAAAAATCTTCAAAGAAGTAAATACTCATAACATTACATGGAAAGGACATAACTTCCTTGAAAGAGAAAAAAAAATGAACAAAGTTGAACATATGCTAACCTTGGGTCCTATTAGGTGAACAAAGATACCACTAATGGAAAATCCCACTAATGCTCCAATGGCAGCACTCACCGAACACAAGCTTTGCATATCGGATGCAAGGGAAGGGTGAATAATACTATTCTGAGCAACACAGGCATCAATGGTCACATCTGCTATTGCTATCCCGGCACTTGCAGCTGTTAAAGCTGACACAGAAAACACAAGATGCAACTTTTCGTGCAACGACGACAACAACAACATGGAGCTCACACCAAGACAACCTGAAAATTAGCACAGAAGGCATGACTATCTGATGAGACAACTGCATCCCCTAAGCAACCATTGCATCCTAAATTAAAGACTATAACGTGGGTGAATGCAGACTTTTATTGATTAGACTTGAGCAATTGCTCATAACTTTACAACGTAGAGAATCTAACGAAGGACCCTTCTCTCAAAAGAGAACATACGGAATCCAAACTTTAGGTTTTCAGCATTGATTGAGAAAGCATTTTGGTGAAAGACAAGACTAATCAGCCATCAAAATTTATATGATTACTAAGCAATCTCAACAAGTAATAATGACTAAAACCATAATGGAATAAAACAAATAATTTCTATTTGTAGCTTAAACAATGACCGAAAATCTATAGACAATTAAGATATAAACATCCCAGACAAAATCTCATATCATGATGTTGCAAATTAGCTGTTGAACACAAAATTTAAAATAAAAAAAAAAAAACAGAGGCAAGGAAAAAACTAAAACCTAAAATTTGTATACCAGCTAAAACGAAATAAGGCCTCCTGCGGTACCCTAGAATTGGTATGACATCAGTGAGAACACCCCAAATAGGCTTGACAATCCAAGGAATGCTAGTAATTCCAGCATAAATTTGAGCCTCAGAAGGCTGCACTTTCTGAACATCTTTCATGTAATATTCTGTCCCAACACGAGCAAGAGCTCCACCTAATCCCTGGCTTATTCCATAAACAATCACTACACTAAACACAAAACTCCAGTGCATTTCTCTGGCAAGCATTTTAATCCAATAAATTGGAGTCCATAAAAATCCACAGTACCCCATTTTGGAATCGTTTTCTTTTTCCATCACAGCCTCTTTTGGCGCTTCTAGATTCTATTCCTCCACCATAATTTGCCCTTCTAAGTAAAATCTTGACAAAAGACAGTAAACATGTTCACAAATCAACCTGTTTAGTGATTCAAAGCTCTCACTTTTACAATAAATACATAGAATCTCTGGTAATGGGTTGTGGAACACACAACCCAGTTCAAAACTCGGAGTTTCCTGAAATCGGTACTTTTGAAACTGATAAAAACACTTGCAAAGGGAGAGAAAACAGCAGCTTTAAGACTTTAATAAGTCTTTAACTGATCAAATAAATGAATAAACAACCACCCTTTTTTTTTGGAGAAGGAATAAATAACAACCCGCAATTCAAAAAATCACTTTTCTGTGGTCTAGGCTACATCAAGCTGTCCTTTTGGTTTCTACTTGCACAATCTTGAACCCGGTTGATAGATAAGAACGATGTCTTCTTCAAGTGATTGAAAAAAGTTGTAAAACTGATCTAAACAGAGAAAGAGAGAAAGAACATGATGGTTGTAGATACAGACAAGGAAAATTTCCAAGGGCAGGAGAAGAGTCTCTCTCCATTACATAGTTGATCAAACAGACGGAAAAATCTCTTATGTTCAAATTACGAGTCTAATTTTCTTTTATTCCTAAACAAATAATTATTTGACAATTCCTCAGTGAGCCCGAGTTCAACGACTAAATGAAGCAAACCCATCTCGGAGATGGAAAGAAAAAAGAGTGGGACCCACGACAGATTAAATCTAGTAAGCTTGCCTAAGTTGACACGTGCCTGACGTTGATTGGATTTTCCATGCAGTAGGGACACATTCTCCTGGATCTTCTTGCCGCTTGCTGTCCGATGATGTGAGCAAAGTGATTGACTTTGTCTGAAAAAATGCCAACGTCCTATGTTTATGGATGTCCCATAGAGATGATGCTAAGATCACATTCTCCTTAACGTGTAAAATGCATCATGTTTTAGTTAAAGATATTTGCATCATTAAAGAAACATAGTTGAAGTTTAATAACTCGTAAGATTTTGCAAATTTTGGGGGATCCCTTCAACAACTCCAATACCAGAAATCAAAGTTGGACTTACGTGTGTGTAACGGACCCAGTTGGCAAATAGTGATAGGTATTCTTGTCCATGGCACATCTCGGTTTTGCAAGAAGAGATCCATTTTCCATTTTCCATTGTAGGTCTTTGTCTTCATTCTTGCTTTTTTTAGATATTTTTATTAAATTAAAAATAAAAAATTTCTTACAGCTTTCTCTTCTAAAAAATTCTTTTTTGGAAAAATATAAATATCCACTTCAGCATTTTTTTTTCCTTATACCTAAAATATCCAGCAAAATTATAAAAAAAAAATTGATCAAATTTATAAACCTTTGACTTTTGCGATGTTTTGAAAAATAACAGGACTCACACTCAAATATTTGATTATCCTGAAAATCCAAATCCAGGAGAATAAGGAGAGGCCAAGGTCAATTGGCTAAGATAGAAGTCCCTCCGAATAAACTTCACGTTCGATATCATTTGTTTCCTTATCTTATTAACGTTCTGTCGTCCCTTTTTGTTTCATCTGAATGACAAGCCGTCTTAGCAGAAAACCGCTTTATTGTCATCTTTTTACCTTCGATAATTACAGAGCAAATGGTGAGAACAAGAATGTTCACCATCCAACATTTAGTAAGATTAACTAATTCGATTATTCAACTGCACAACCCCAGAAATGGAAAAGAAAAGGAAGAAAAATAAGAACACCAATGCATACATCTGCCTTTCAAAAAACAACCAAACATTTCCATAGAAATAATTAGCCCGATTTTACTGACGAAAACAATATTGTCAACATGATGGAATACATACAATGGCCTGTTGATTCAACTTTCATAAGTTGCATGGTTTCATATCAATAGTTTCATGCTATACTGGGATGAAAAAAGTAAAATCCAATAAACACCATCAAGATAATGAATTTCAAATGAAATGAGAAACTTCATTTAGTTTTGTTGAGCAATTCACTATGAAATTTGATGAATAAATATTAAATATGTAATCGACTGACTGCAGATGGAGAATATTGCGCCAGAACCTTGTAAATGTCTGGGGCATGAAAATATGAAGAAGTGATTTTGTGCCAGCCGGAATGACTTTAAAGTATTATATACGCATCTCGGTATCAAATCATTAATCTTCATCTATACGCAATCAAGTGCTTTCGTGGCTCAAACTCGATAACTGCAGTTAATAATGTCTTCTTCAGGCCACAAGATGTGATTATAGACAGTCCAGCAGTGAAAAATAACATGCCTTTTATTTTCAGTCTAGCTGACTTCAGGTGTGTATAACAAATTCTGCGTTCTGCCAACCATGAGCCACAGCTAGATGAGGAGGCTCTGTTTAGCAACAACCAGCAATAGGAAGAAATGGGTCTCTCAATGAGGAAACTGGCTGGCAACTCAAATCTTC
>JAVXUL010000019.1:12475526-12491833 GCA_035590515.1 Trichilia minutiflora
GTCAACAAAGGAAAAGCCGCACTAAAACTCAATAGTTAATTGGCCAGTAAAAACATTGGTGGACAGTCACAAAAAGAAATACTGCAAGAAGAGTGACTCCAAGATTGATGAACTCAAAATTTCCCACATAACTGAGGTCAATTCCAATATTAGATGAGAAAACTGCAAATATTTAACCCTTTTTTTTTATTTGATTAAAAATATATATTTATATAAAAAAATGAAATCACAAAAAAGACACTGATATGCATTCTGATGTCTCCTTCCATATTTTTAAAGCTCAAAGGAAAACAAAGAAAGAAAGAGCTATCACCATTCTTGTAAAAAAATTTGCCACTTGTCATCACCTCAAAAGACCTTCCACAAGACTGGGGAGCAAGAGACTTGTGGACCAAATTGTGGATCATATGAATATACACAACATTATGCAAGTACTGTAAAAATGCAATCTAAACTTGGTCAAAGATAATTGTAACTCACCGTCCTTTATTCCTAAAGTGCCACCATCAGGGGCTTTGTCCTGATAAAAATTACTGCTAATTTCATTCTCAACTACATCCCCATATATAAAAGCCGAGTCAGTGTCGTTTGGCCAAGTTTTCATCCTATATGCTCAAGCATGCAGATGTGCCTACATTCGGTTTACATATGTCCACTATTAAGGAAACTTAACCTACCAAAAAATGAAAAAAATTTCACAGCCATGTAATTTGATATAAGCATCCCAAATAGCATCACTATCTTTGATCCCAGGAAAACCAATCTTGTCTCAGAAGACTATCTAAATCCCTATAGCACTTACCCAATTTCTTGTAGCGATGTCTTAAAACCCTTCTGCCATGCTGCGAACCAAACCATGTTAGTCCATGCTTGTTTATTGAATGTATTATCAGCCTTATTGCCTCTCCTGAGTTGGTCCAGAAGAAGCTCAATAAAATATTGGTCCATATCTGCAGTCCTCTCTGTCCTTGACTGCTCACTACTAAGACAGCCAAGGCTGCCCGGTCCATCACCTACCAAATAAGGAATATTATTAAGTATTAATTTTAACTTACTGCATGCAATTTAAGTCATTCACTAATATTCCTTAAAGTAAAATATCACAAAAGCAACAAATTACTTTTTTAGGACGGAGACAGTTGACAATCACTCGAACACTTTCAAAATGGCACCAACCTGCAATTACATTATTGTTTAATGTAGATCCGGGGGAACAGAACAACATATTATTTATGTCTTGTGACACTAGAAGATAGCCCAAATAAGTGACATCCAAGACCATTTACAATTTTGAAAAATTGTATGGGACCATTCTTGCTCAAAGGGCTTCACGCAGAAACCAGCTTATAGATAAAATTAGATCCGACTGCTAATGTAAACTCAACCCTCTCATTAAGGTTCATTAACAGGGAAAATATGCATACCCATATTTACTCCTCGGACTTCATCAAAATCTAGACCATGACTTGATAAGCTCTTTTTCCATTTGCAGTTGTATACCCATATATCAAGTACAAATCACTAAAATTCAGCGACGTTTAGTCTTTTTGGATCGTGCATCTAGCTAAGCGTGCAATTATACACCATTGTGAGATTACACAAAAATTTTCACAATATGAATGAATAGAATCTTGACGTAAGCATTCCAGATATAATCATCAGCCACAACCATTTGCTGAGATTCATCCCAAGAAAATCCAGTTTGGTTAAGAAGATTCTTTACATCATTGAATTGTTTCCACAAATTTGTATAACTACTTCTTAAGAAATCTTTGTCATACTGAGATCCAAATTTTACAATGAGGATGGCAATTCTAACACATTAGCATTGCAATTCAAAAAGAAACGCACCAACACATAAAGACAGAGCTAAAATGAGCGCTACTAACCATTAAAATAAATAAAACCCAAGTTACCAGAGCATCAAACAATTCAATGCAACTTCACCTGCAGAAAAACAAAACAAAAGATCAAAACTTTGATGACGCTAAACCCGGCAACACACAAATAAATGTCACAAGTCCAGTTAAACACGAAAATTGAACCCAATTTACCTCTTACTGACTGACACTAAAACTTCAATTTGGTTAAAAACTTTGAATCAAATAGCTGAAATATCGAATTTTGAGCTCTTGTTTCAACAATTTGATTCAGTACCGCAAAAAATGAAATTGAAAGGGATAAAATATCAAAGAAAAAGCAGATTTAAACAATACCGGAACTGCCATTGTGATATGAAAATATGAATAAAATTGAGTAAAAGCGAGTAAGCAAAATTTCTTATTTTTTAATAGGTTGGACCGTTTTTATAAAGAGACAAAACTGATTGTTTTCCAAAGTTTGGCGCGCAAAAGATTTGCTCTGAAGTTTAAACCTAACCCGTAATAAGGCCTATGCTTCTCCTTCCCGTCTGGTTGAAGAGACAATCTCTCCGTTTCGGATGCGAATTTTCCTTTTATAAAGAAAGAATAAATAAAATTTTTCTGGTCTTGGCCTGCATTGGTCTGGGTAGTTCATCTAATGGGATGGGCTCAACCGAAACCCGACACTACAATGTTAAGTATGGATTCGGGTAAGAATACCCACATGTATATTTAACGGTAAAAAATAGAGTATTTTTATGTTTCAAATTGAATTGTTTTTAATTAAAATATCATTAAAAACTTTCTGTATACGTTCAATATCACACCGAGATTAACATTTTTTTTTTTGAGTTATAATTGTTGCTAAACTCAAAAGAGTTATTGTAGCTAAACAAATTTATTATTGGAGTGTAATGAAGATGGAAAACAGTATATATTAAATATTATACAAAATAACATGTGGGCTCTAACAAAATTAGCATTACCAAATTTGTTTTCAAAGTAATACATCACAATCTCAAACGAAGTTACACTCCTGTTCTTTTAACATATCACAGCAAGTTATGGTAACATGTTGGAAGACAGTAAACACATTCTTGCATTGAACTTTCGCATAAAATTTCAAGTACAAATCTTTGATAATTTATACTATCTATCATCAACACTGTTAACAAGAGCTGCCAATTCAATATTCTCAGTTTCTGAGGCTTTAGTTGCCTCATCTTTACTTTCCAGTTCAACTGGAATGAGGAAAGAATCCGGTTCACCTCTAGGCACCAAAAATATTATGCAAAGAGGAGTAACTCTCAATATGTTTCGGATCAAAATGGCTAGCCATAGATTGTGGAACTTTGTTCGTGTAACCTTTAAAATATGCAGCAGAAGACCTCCTCCCCAAGATGATGTGAGATCTCCGGCATTATGGATAGACATAAGTAGAGCAAAAAACGTGCCTTCAATGCCAGTGGGGCAAAGCCTGGAACTGAGTACAAGTAGTGGCATCCATTTTAGCTGGCCAACCATTCTGGAGACGCCTTCATCAATTACAATGGCCACAAAATCTGGTATGCCAAACTTCAAGTTGAGCCGCAATACCAATAGCAAATCTAGCATTCCCGATAAACCATAAAGTAGCTGAGCCCAGAATAGCACATCTCGAAAAGGATAATCTTTCAAAGAGTTTTGGTAGAGTATTGCCGCCACAACAGAGCCAACTGGACCAACCGAGAGTATATAGCCAACAGTTTCCTGCATTAAGCATATGAGAAGACTTAACAAGATTCCCAAAGGTAATGCATTAGGTTATACATTTGGAAAACACAATATTTTTTTTTGCAATTTAGTTCCATATATAGTGAATGGTGCCAAATGAATTCTTGGTTACAGTTTATTATTTTAAAAACACTAATCTCTTACTTAAGAACATTTTGAAACATACTGAACAATGTTTTAGATTTCGGCCAATTTCTACTCTTTCCTATGGCTTTCCAAACTACTTCCCCATGCTTTCCTATTTCTTAACAAATTCCAATCACGTGTATCTTATAATCATTAGAAAAGGCAATTTATTTCTTTGTTATCCACACAACTCTGCCAAAAGAGAATAGAAATAAAGTACCTGAGAGAAAGATGGACCAGCTTTTGAGTCAGTATACCAATAGAACAATGCTTCATGAATATTCAAGCTCACCGCAAATGATAAGTACATATACAAACATGGCCTCCATACAAAGGGGAACTTTAATGTTGTCCACATGGACTTTCCCACATCAAGAAACTTCTGGTTTACCTGAGTCACCAACACAGTCTTAGGATAAGAGTGTATTATGAATTAGGAATAAACATGACGAAATAATTACCTGTTTGTAATTGAAGTTGGGCATCTGAGGCTCATTAAGCAGAATTCCAACTAGAATTACAAGTCCAGATGGAATTGTCATGAAGCCAAAGACTCCCTAAAAGGGAAGAGGAAAATATCTTCAAAGTAAATATTCATGTGATTACACGAAAAGGATATAACTTCCTTTAAAAAAAAAATGAACAAAATTGAACAGATGCTAACCTTGGGTCCTATTAGGTGAACAAAGATACCACTAATGGAAAATCCCACTAGTGCTCCAATGGCGGCACTCACAGAACACAAGCTTTGCATATCGGATGCAAGAGAAGGATGAATAATACTATTCTGCGCAATGCAGGCATCAATGGTTACATCTGCTATTGCTATCCCAGCACTTGCAGCTGTTAATGCTGATACAGCAAATACAAGATGCAACTTTTCTTGCAACGACAACAATAACATCGAGCTCACACCAAGACAACCTGATAATTAGCACAGAAGGCATTAACTATCCAGTGAGACAACTACATCCCCTAAGCAACTAGTATATCCAAAATTAAAGACTAGAAAATAAGCAAATGCAGACTTTTATTGATTGGACCTGAGCAATTGCTCGTAACTTTACGACACAGAGAATCTAACAAGAAGCCCCCTCTCAAAAAGGACATAGCGAATCCAAACTTTAAGTTTTTAGCATTGATTGAGAAAGCATTTTGGTGAAAGACAAGAATAATCACCTATAGAAATTTATGTGATACCTAAGCAATCTCAACAAGTATTAATGACTAAAACCATAATGGACTAAAAGCAAATAATTTCTCTTTGTAGCTTAAACAATAAATGAAACTGAAAATCTATAGACAATTAAGATATGAACATCCTAGTCAAAATCTCACAACACGATGTTGCAAATGATCTAGTCGAACACAAAGTACCAAAAAAATTGAGCCAAGGAAGAAACTAAAACTTAAAATTTGTGTACCAGCTAAGATGAAATAAGGCCTTCTGCGGTACCCTACAATTGGTATGACATCAGTGAGAAGACCCCAAATAGGCTTGACAATCCAAGGAATGGAAGTAATTCCGGCATAAATTTGAGCCTCAGAAGGCTGCACTTTCTGAACATCTTTCATGTAATATTCTGTCCCAACACGAGCAAGAGCTCCACCTAATCCCTGGTTTATTCCATAAATAATCACTACACCAAACACAAAACTCCAATGCGTTTCCCTGGCAAGCATTTTAATCCAATAAATTGGAGTCCATAAAAATCCACAGCACCCCCTTTTGGATTGGTTTTCATTTTCTATCACTGCCTCTTTTGGAGCTTCTAGATTCTCTCCGTCCACCATAATATACTCTTCTAAGTAAAATCTTGACAAAAGACAATAACCCTGTTTACAGATCAATCTGTTTGGAGATTCAAAGCTCTCACTTTTATCATAAATACATGGAATCTCTGGTACTGGGTTGTGGAAAACACAAACCAATTCAAAACTCGGTGTTTCCGGAAATGGGTACCTTTGAACCTGACAAAAACACTTCCAAAGAGAGAGAAAAGAGCATCTTTAAGACTTTAACTGATAAAATAAATGAATAAACAACCACCCACAATTCTAAAATCAGTTTTCTCTGCTCTGGGTTACATCAAGCTGTCTTTTTGGTTTCTATGTGCACAATCTTGAACCAGGTAGATCGATAAGAACAATGTCTTCTTCGAGTGCTTGAAAAAAGCTGTAAAACTGATCTAAATAGAAGAAGCGACAAAGAACATTATGATGTAGATTCAGACAAGGGAAATTTCCAGGGGTAAGAGAGAGTCTCCATCCATTAAACAGTTGACCAAACAGACCATAAAATCTTTTATCATCAAATTGCGAGTCTAATATTTATTTTATTTCCTAAACAAATAATTATTTGACGATTCTTCGTTGAGCTTGAGTTCAACAACTAACCAATCGCGCGAGACAGAAAGAAAAAAAGGTAGGACCCATGACTCATTAAATCTAGTAAGCTTGCATAAGTTGAAACGTGGCTGAAGTTGATTGGAATTCCCATGCTGTAGTGACATTGTCTCCTAGCTAGACCTTGTTGCGGCTTATTGTCCGATGATGCGAGCAAAGTGATTGGTTTTGTCTGAAAACATGCTGAAGTCATAAGTTTATGGATATCCCAAAGCGAGGATGCCAAGCTCACATGCTCGTTAAATTGTAAAGTGTATAACGATCTAGTTAACGATAATTGCATCATTAAAGAAACACAAGCAGAATTTTAATGAGGGAATTCATAAGATTATGCAAAGTTTTGAGATGACTTCAACAACGGCAATGACTGAAATTTAAGTTGGACTTTGGTGTGTGTAATTTGCCCAGTTCTCAAATAGTGAAAGGTTTTCTTGTCTTTGACCCATCTTGGTTTTGAGAAAGAGATCACCCCTTTGGTCTATTAAGCTGTAGGTCTTTGTCTTCATTCTCTCTCTCTCTTTTTTTTATAGATATTTTTATTAAATTAAAATTTTGAAATTTTTTACAACTTTTTATTTTCAAAAATTCACTAACCACTTCATCATTTTTTTATAGATAACATATCCAGCAAATTTTGAAAAAAAAAATGATCAAATTGATAAACCTTGACTTTTGCTATATTTTGACTAATAGCACGACTGAACCTTAAATGTTGATTATCCTAAAAAAATCCAAATACAAGAGAATTAAGGATAGGCCAATTGCCTAAGGAAGAAGTCCATTCCCCATCCTCACTCAAAAAATAAATAGGATGACTTGACTTCGATGGATCAAGCCCTTTTGTTATCCCTAAATTTAGGGTTTCAATATATCCAATAAGATAAAATTTTAAAAAGCAGTTTATAAAATAAGAATAAAATGTAAACTTTTTAAAATTTTGAGAGAAATAATATTATAAAACCTATTTTATAGGATTAAATTATAAATATTTTATTTACAAATTTATTTAATTTTATTAATCATTCATCAATTCATTTGCTTATACTACTCAAACGAATTCCCCAATAGCAAACAAATACAAGTGGTGAAACTTAAAAAAAAAAATCTATTTACAATGACTAAGAGAATAAAAATCTTAACACTTCAATCTCTATGCATATACTTCTATAATGAGTCTACAAAAAAGTTCAAATAAACTTCATGTTTGATATCATTCATTTTTTTAATTCTATTAATGTTTGGGTTTCATATGAATGACAAGTCATCTTAGCAGAAAACCGCTTTGTTGTCATCCGTTTACCTTCGATAATTGCGCAGCAAATCGTGAGAATAACATGAACAGCATACCTTTTTGTTGCCCAGAATTACTTGTAAGTATATATCCATATCTGTCTCAAATGATCGGTCTTCATCTACATGCAATCAAGTGTTGGCTCAAACTTGATGACTGCAGTTAATAATGTCCTCCAGGCCACGAGATGTGATTATAGACACTCCAGCAGTGAAAAATAACATGCCTTTTACTCGGAGTTTAGCCGAATTCAGGTGTGTTTAACAAATTTCACATTCAGCCAACCACAAGCCAGTGCTTGATGAGGTGGCTCTGTTTAGCAACAACCAGCAATAGGAAGAAATGGGTCTCTCAATGAGGAAACTGGCTGGCAACTCAAATCTTCATTGGCTTTGTAATGAATCGTTTTCTGTACATAGAACAACATGTAACACTGTGAAGCTCTCACTACCTCCTCTTCGACTTCAGTAATCCATGCATCATCACATTTGTACCACTGATCTTTAAGACGAAGATAAGTCACATAGTGACCTGAGTCTAACATCCCAGAATGAGTAACTACAGCAAAAATCTCAAATTCTGTAGAAGTATCCAAGTCATCGTCCTCAAAAGCAAAAATCCTATTCCCAAATCTGTTTCCGACAACTGAGGAAGATAAGTAAGCATTCATGTCTAAATGGAAAGGAAACTGCAAATAGCGATCAATTTTTTTTGACATCTTTCTGACTGAAAAGTGCTCAAACCGTTTAATATGTAAACACAACACCATTGGAAGCCTTCTAATCGACATTTGCTTCACTGAGTCATGCCTTTCTTGACAATTTTCACAAAAGAATTTTTGGTCGGATCCCAATTTCTCAGGCTTAGTAAACAAATCCAAACAACCCAAAAGAGTGGACACATTTGCATTCTCATTAGGTTTGATAGACTTGCTAGCTAAATCTGTTGAAGAGCAATTGCCGGAATCCAGATTCAGTGAAATATCTATGCAAGGGTCATAAGTTGTGGAAGTTAAACCACACGACAAACAAGTTACATCTGATCTCAGAAGTCCTGAGAATGCTCTATGAGCAATACACTGACAATCTCCGGTATCTGTGCAAAAGAATTACAGAATAAGTAAAAACAGGATTAAAGAGTCAAATGTCAATGCACCTTTGCACATGCCAGACTATACATATATCTTTTATTCAGTTTAGACCAAACATTGTGTGCAATCCACCACTTAGTGATGAATACATTGTTAGACCAGTTATTACAGAGAGTTGTGAAATTTGTTGCTAATTTCTAAAGCATGTTTCTAGACAATCATCTGTAGATATGTCCCAACTTCCTCAAGATATAACACCATATGATTTCAAATTTCAAATTACCTCCGGCTAGTGCAAACAAACAATAATAGAATTAAAATTTGCACTGTGCCTCAAGAAATTGCGTTCTCAACTGATCTGGATATCTAGACGAATTCCCTACAGATGACATAGAGAACCGAGCATCATCTTTTAACACTCTTAAGCTCCATACAAAATCACTATGAGGCAGATAAACCACCTATATCGTCATCTATTACCTTTAGTTGGACTCCTTGCCTTGACTTCTTTCTCATGGATACCATCCAACACTGAAATGAAGAACTCATGAGCATCCTGCTGTTCATAACTAGCTAGATTCGCCGAATGCTGCCACCATCTTCAAAAAAAAGAAAATTCATTACTGAAGGATTAAGTTCATCTCTAGCTATCTATAAAGAGAAATGGACTGGAAGAAACAAGATGAGATCTACGACCACAAAATAAACTGTCAATGCATGATCTGAATAAAGAAAAACAATTTCATCATTCGTATGGAATCACTGAGTCACCTATACAATTCAGTCAAAAAGCCAACTCCAACCACATTCATGCAAAGATAACAGAGCCAAACCTTCATTAAGCAGCCAGTACTGTACAAAATCCCAGTTCAGATAGCAATTCTAGAGTGAATATGTAGCTCTGGAATTATCGATTTACATTTTCCACTCGTATTAACCATACATTGTGACACAGCCTACCAAAACAATTTTGAAAAAACATAAAATTACAGATTCGTCCCTTTGCGACTCCTAAAGCAGATTTAGGAATACTCGATATAAACCAATCAAAGAATTGATTATCATAAAGACATGTGAACTTAATAAGTGGCAGACCTGTAAAGAAACTGGGCTGGGCTGTACGGGGTACGATCGCCCGAAAACACAGCCGAGAAGATAACATTAATGTCACAAGGCAAACATAATCTATCTGATGATCTTTTCCTGCATACTTCTTGGTTATGCTGAGAACTCAAGAAGTAATTCCTAAAAGGAGGCGCATGAAGCAAAGCTTGCAACACAGAATTCATGAAACAAGTACTGCCCAAATTATTCAATCCTCTCAAACCCAATGGATAACAAGATTTCGCCCTCAAATCCGTCGTCGAAGTCAGCTGTTTTGACTTCTTCAAATCTAATTCTAGCGCCGAACAAAATCTTTTTCTCTTACTTGATCTCCTGCCAACACTCACATCAATGCCATTCCCATTTCTGGGTAAATCGATGATGTATTTTAACATCACAATCTTATCAAATTCAGGATCATAGACCTGATCACAACACAAGGCACAATACAGCTCCGATCTTTCAATATCCACAGCTATATCATGTCCAATTTCAGACTGAGAATGAAAAAGGTTATGGCCTGAACAGGAAACCGAAGAGCAAATTAAACAAAAATAGAGTTTTCCTTGATACCCATTACAAAAACTGCATCTGGGTATTTCTGTTTGGTATTTGCATACACTAGATTTTCCGTATGGACTGGTTCTGATGTACTTTTGAAGCAATTTGTAGCCGTCCAAGCCATGTCTGAGCTTGTAATCAGCAATATGCTTGCAGGGTTTTGGATTTGTGTACAAAGAGTTTCTAACCAACACGTCCATGCAGAAGATTGAACAGAGATTTGATTATGACAAAAATAGAAAGATATAAAACAACAAACAAGTTAGCAATTTATTAAATTAACACCCTCGAAACAAGAAGAAACGCAATGCTTCTTCGTTAAAAAATAATTTTTTTAACGAAGTTTCGGAAGATAACTGATTTGAACGTTTCCGGAAAAATAATTCGGGTTCTGATTGATTTTTAATTCGGTTTGTTGCGATGACATGATCAGCGAGGAGCTCTTGGTAAAAAGGCATGGCTAGGCAAAGTTTTATATTCTGTTTGGGAATCACTTGTCCAGGAAGGCACCTTATAGTCAAGTCACGCTACATTGTTTAATGTTAATGCATATGAAAGAAACCATAATATAAGAAGTACACCCTACTTTTTAAGAGAAATCTTACCGTTCATTTGCTGATTATATCATCTGTTGCTGTTCATATCCTATGGCCAGGATTCTTTTCAGAGGTCGGTGTGTTGAGCGCATGCTATCATGATGCATCTAATACAAGAAGCCAGGAGCATTAAGCATACGGTGATTGTAGTTAAAAGTCTGAAAGGTAACTTGCTAGTGGGATCTCGAATGCTGCACATAAACAGGCCCCCACAAACTCTGGAGAGTTTTAGACGCTGGATTAAACGTCTTGCAGTTTCAGGTTATCTGTGATTACACGGTAGTCTACGACCCTTGAAGAAAGTCATTGCGATGTTAGGATTCAATTTTTTTTCTATACACTCGTGTATGATAGGGATCACCTCTTTATATTTCTAAAAGAACAAATGAAAATTGAAGAAATAAAAAAATAGATTGTTTGCATCGTACTCTTAACGGTATAATTCATCAAACAATGCGGGGAAATTTTTATATTTTAAATGTTATTAATAAAATTAAGGGTGATTTAAAATTAATTTAATGCAGGTTTGAATTTACGAGTATCATGGAATCAAAATGTTACACGTTTAACCACAGTTGTGTATTGAATTGTTTTGATAGTATATAAGCACCACCATTTCAAATTAGATCTAAAAAAATAGCAAATTAATAAGTATTCATTATCAGATAAATATAAAATGTGTTTTTAGGAAAATAGCCTACTTTTGTTATAAAAATTTGATATCAAAAAAACATGTCATCACATCAATAAACCGTGTGAAAATAAATATATGTTCTTAAAATTTAAGTTGGGAGTATGCCGTTGCATAAGTAAGACTGAACTCAAGGCATTGCATGTGACTGCGATTTTAGTCCTTATAAAATCGGTCGATTCCAAGTTCATTGACTGCTCCACAATGGAATATAATATTGGTCATGTATTTCGCAAAAGCTTTCATAAAATTATTAACATGTAATAGGTTTAACACATGCTTACGGCCTCAAAGTAATCAGCCACACAGTCGAAGTTAAAAAATAAATTTATGGAGAGAATCACCATCTTCAGTTATACCTGCAAGAATCTGATTCCAACAAGTTATCACTGTAGTGGAAAATTTAAATCAGACATCAATGTAGCAAATACCAAATACTCCTGATATATAGTTAGTTAATAGCCATATATACAGAAGAAGCTCCCTGGTACAAGCACTTCCACAGTGCTACCAGCTCTGCTGAGGTGGTCTTCTCAGAATAGCACGGCAATAAAGAGATTTTGCTCCCAGTGTCAGCCTTCACACTGCATGCCTCCAATGACTTGAAAACTTGGAAAAATGGATTTGGTTCTCCTACTACAGACAGAATAAGAAGAGGGAAATCTATTGTTTCAGTATGAACACATTATGGGGAACCCATAAACTGCATAACAAACCTTTATTTATAATGTCAACGGTGACATCATTATGAAAACCCAACTCAACAAACACCCTCAGAAAGATAATCTAAGCACAAATAAATAAATCATTTCCTTCCTAATTGGAATACAAATAGTTTGTTCAGTTCTCCAAAAAACACCATAGACAAAACCACTCAACCTCTCAATCTGGTGTCTAAGGATGCCCTCTAGCTGCGGCTCCAACTTCAGATTCGGCTGATTCATAATCTCAGATAAAACTGACACAGCAAAAACCTGACAGATTACCAAAAAAATCTTCACTGTCCGAACATACAACTATCAGAGAAACTAAGAAAACAATTAGATTACCAGAAGGACTTGAACAACTAGATACATGATAAAATGCTCTAAAAAGTTCATATTTCCAATCTCAATTTATTCAACAACCATTCCTTCCCTCATACTACTTAACCAAGACCTACACAAAACGTTCATAACATGTTACCAACAAAAACGTAAAATTTTCTCAGAAGTGCATATTATTAAGAACTAAATTTCCTCATAACAGCAGTGGAATTAAGCTGCATATGCATAAACCTAGCTGTTCACGCAAGGAGAGAAATTGAGTGGCACAAAAAACATCTCAAATTGTCCTAATTCACACTTATTTTTATTCAATCAATCATTCATTGACACTTAACTTTCAGGATAGATAAGTTTCCGAGACATCCACAACGATCGAAAAGACCAACAAAGATCCCATATTTATTCCAAGAAATTAATAACACTCCTCAAACAATTTTCCACAAACTATCATTATAACACACAAAAACAAACAAGAACTACAAATTACAATAACAAATATAATTAAACCAACTTTAAATAACCTAAATTCCTTTATTAACCATTCATTAACTTCAGTTGCAACTACTGAGAATCATACGTAACCCTTCACACTCAACACGCACACAACTTCATTTTCGAAGAAAGTTAACATCTTTCACTACAATCATCCTTCAAACACATCCTCATAAACACAAACACACACAAAAACATAAAATATAATAAGAAGTCTAAATTTTTCAAGTAACAACATGACCAATAACAGGGTACTTAGCTTCAAACTTCTTCTCCCAATCATCAAGAACACCCATCTCTTTCTCAGACAGGTCATCGATAAAGGGAGAAACATCCTCCCCATTCTTGCTCATCTTAGCTAAGGCTCTACTCGCATCTTTTCCGGCAAATATCGCATACGCCCTGCCCTGCCCTGCCCGTAAAAGGAATTCCCAGTTGTCACATCGAAAACGCGTCCCTTGATCGCCACGTATATGGGTTTTGAAGGGTCTGTGCCGTTGTATTGAAGAAGCTGGTCTTTGGTGAACTCCATTGGTGATCTTTGCTTTCGTTGGGATGGTGGTTATGCAACCCCAGAGATTTTGGGGGGAGTAGTTAATACAAATTATTTGCCAGCTTTTATCATAAGAAAAAAATAACATTTTTATCCAAATAAAATTAAAAGCGTGGATATTTTTATGACCTTCTGGAATCATATTTTTCATGCTTTCACTATATGACACACAGATATATAAACTTTTTTGTTATAAATTTTAATAATTTTATTACATTTTTCAAATTTTTTTTAGTCCTACACCGGGCAATAAAAGTCAAAAAGGGGTAGTACATAAAAGTGATGCTCAAAATATTTATCTTATCCTCTCATGTTTAAACCATTTTTATTTATAAATGTTACTTAATGAATATGGTTTTCGTCATTTCTTAGATTTTTCTTTCCCATGATGTTCATCAAAAATCCCCCCAAAAAATTGCTATACAAACATATTGTGATAATTTTTGTAAATGTTCAAATTAATCGAAATAAACTAAAATATTAAATATCATAATTTTTATTAATGCGTTTTTCCCTAGTAGTAAAGCAGAGACCATTAAACATGAAAACGTGCAGCCTTAAGAGGATGATGATAAAAATGGTAGGACGTGAAGACTGAACCGACACTAATATGACCAAACATCCACACTTCAAAAACTAAGACTTATTTATTAAGATTGTAGTGATTCAACTGCGAGTTGAAAACAAAGCTTAAAAAATACTTGTTAACAACAATATTTAGTAAAATCCACTCATTTGTTCATTAATATTTAATAATCTTTCCATCAAATGAAGCCTAAGGAATACAAATCTCCACAGTTAGAAAGTGGTTTCTAACTGTGGTTAACTTAAATATGATAATCAATAATAACGACCTAACAGGTCATATTAAGTGCTACCAATCCAGCTAATAAGCATATTCAAAACAATATACTTGGTGTATTATCCATGGTGGCAACATCAACAAATAAAAAGCTATTAGGCAAGAACAGCTTCCAAAGTCGAATGCCTTCTTACAAGTTCCTTCCACAAGAATCCTCAGTAAATGATCTTGCAGATTAGAAGGAAAGAAGGGCATTAATACAGAGGAATACCACCACCAGAATATTCAACCTCCTGAAAATTAACCAGAAAATCATTCATGTTAGAGAAAGCGCCTGTGATAGAGGTGATTTCAGTTCCCTGCTTGCAAAAATTTCTCTTTGACGGAGAACTCATGTTGTTCGGCAATTTTACAAAAATGATAATAACAGATTATAAAGAGGTTATACTGTTGAATTTTAGAAATAATGATACTACCCCAGGTAAGATGAAATCAATTACAGTAAAATTACCTAATTTTGATAGCATAATTACTTTTAATGAAATCGACAGTTCTTTTCCAATTCATTTTTCAAATTTTCTATGAGTAGAGATGGGGAGGTAATGAAGAAGAGTTGAACCTGTGCAGGGGGTAATGATGAAACCCAGTCTGATGCATGTGTTGGGAGAAGGCCCAATGTGTTAAGCTGCCAAAATCAAAGATATCGAATATAGGAACCAATATTCCATGTATCATAATTCCATTTCTCACGAAGAAACAAATCTAACCTTCCAAACACCCAGTGCTAAACCTCCCAAATTAAGGGCAATGAACAACAACTTCGGTCCCAGAAGATCTACTTTACTGTCCTTGTAAGGCTCAAAAACTGCAAGATCAAAAAGAAATTGTATAAATGAACCTAGCAAAAAAATTCAGACCTTCATGGAGGCAGATGTTGAATATTATGCATAGATTCGGTACACTCTAAAACTTAAATGAGCGATCAAGAGAAAATGAGTATTAAAATAAATAGATCAACCACACACTAGGGAAGCTGTTAACAAAAGCGGCTATTTGATTTTTGTAGGCACTAGAACTCAAAGATGGAAGTGTAAAGAATAATAGCATGCCCCTCTTTAGCAAAATGACAAAATATCAAGCCTTTGATCAACCTTGTTATTGTCCTTTCTACATATCGTTGGTGAATTAACAATGAAAATTTACAATGTGCTAACCCTTTCCAACTCCTTGCAGAGCACTTATAGGCTGCCAGAGAGCTGAAAAAGTAATACCAATGCTAAAAAGATGCACAGTACTTCCAGCCATCCACATCATAAAGCCCATCATCATCAAATTCTTGAAAGGAGCTTGTGCCACTTCCCAAGCTTTCTGTTTATATACAATGAAACTAAGATATTAATTAACAATACTTTTGTCCAATTCCACAATTATCACTGGCACTTAAACTCATCAATAACAGTTCAAAAAAATCATAAACAAGACAACTAAATCAGTCTATGCATATAGCATAACCCAGCAATTCAATATTCCACAATCAAAAGCATTACCTGCTTCCAGTCAAAATTTACGTCAGAATAATGGCTTACTTAACCTAGTTAGCGGGATTCTTTCTCAATCAAAGTGTCTCTTCAATTCCACTATTATTTTCAATCAACATGCCATCTGGACAAATCCTAACTCCCTTACTAATTTTAACTTTAGCTACTAAACTGTCAAAGCTTGCTGTCTAGCCTATGTTATCGATACCAAGTCAAATGAACATTTTACACCGAATCCGACTATCTACTTACTATATTCCTCATCATTCTAGCCTGTCTCAGCTAAAAAATAAAAACTGATTCAAACCCGAGAAAAAGAATTCAATAATCTAATTACCCAAAAAAGAAGTATAAACTTAACACAGAGCCAGGAACA
>JAVXUL010000019.1:12502507-12517563 GCA_035590515.1 Trichilia minutiflora
ACTCACTTGGGTAACATATTCAACCCTTAAATGCTTTGTTATCATATAGGTTTGATAAATGAAGTTAACATGCATAAATTTGACATAATAGATCCTAGGGTGTTTTTTGAAAATTCCCTACAGTGTGAGCATTCACTAGGTGATTGTGAGTGCCATTGTAATCCTTTTCACGTGATTAATAAAAGGTTGAGGATTTGAGGCCTTCGTAAACATTGTGTTTGTCTTTGTGGATGTTATTGTGCTTTTGAATTGTGTTAATTGAGCTTATTTCAACGAAAAAAGTGAAGTGATAATGCTGATCAAATGAGGACTTGATGCATCACGGGAGCAAACTGCTATACACAAAAGAGTTACCGTGATAATTATCATATCACAAGCTTTGAAGAAAATTCTTAAACAGTTCAAACTGCGATATTGAGAAGGCATTTCTTGACAAAATATAGCAGAGCAGACGGTGAACTCACAAGCTGGTTATGTCATCCAAAAACTATATTGCTCGTGCAAATAAATACGAATAGAAGTAGTTTCTTTCCGTATGATTAGTATTAAGCAATGGAAAATTCACCCATTTACCCTGTTGGCAAGAGCTAGGTTACACATGAATACTATGGCACAAAGTTTCTTTGTCTAACTAGCTCATGAAGATTCTGAACAATATTGAAAACAACATCTGGTCTCACAAGTCTTACTGCATTTTGTGATATGGCCTTGAGTTCCTCCATTTTCGGACCAAACCATTGGGCGACTATATTTGTTATCTCCTTCGGAGACTTTGAAAATTTCCCACATCCATTTTCCACCATGTAAGGCACGTTGCCAACTTCCTGTAATATCGAGGCAAGAATGTAAGCAAGTAATGAACTTGCAATATAGAATGCAGGAATTGTCAAAAGAGAGGAACAAGAGTCGGTTTAGAATAACACATATAAACTCTAGCCATCGCATTAACTCTTCCAATCTCAACAAAATATTGGAATTTATTAAACCATTACCAGAATTATCAGCCAGGAGGTGGCAGAATGATATTTTGAAGACAGAGGGAATCAACCTCAGTATTTGCATAATGCTACTCCATATTTGCTTCCCAGATGCAATATGCTTGAATTAGCATTGATTGTCATAATTTGTATTATTATTATTATTATTAGAATTTTAGTTAAACATCAATATCATCAACAGGATTTTTGGCTTTCTTAATAGAACCACATCATCTGAATGTTTTCCAAAATTGGGGCAATCCATCAATTTGGTCTACTATCATAAAATTCAGTCACTATCACTTAGATACCATTTCAGTAGACTGACCAGACAAAACTTCCCCATAATTGCCCTATTTGAGAACGGTTTACCGACTCCATACAGCCAATAAGATATCCCGTTATAGTTTAACAAAATAACATAAGTTGGAATGATATATAGCTTTTTGCATCAATTGTTTTTATACTTGCACTATCCATAGACATTATTAATAAGATCTCAAGCAAAAGTTATAAATATTCATCGAGAAAGAAGCAAAATTCATTTTATTATGGTCCTGAAAGTGGCTTTGTCTGATCCAACTTCAGAAAGGGACACCACCACATTACGCACCATTACCTAACATTCATGATATCTGAAATCTAGGCATCAGTAGATTGAATATTAAAATAATAAAATAATGTTGTTACTGATAATTAGCAAAAAAAATTCACTGGACAACATTTATCATTAATTTACTTGCCCAGCGATGTAATCATTCAGAATTATAGAGAGGCCCTGTATCATTGCTTCCGCAATAGTCCCTGGGCCAGCCTACAAAAAAGTATATTATTAAACGGCCATTAAGACGTTATAATAATATATCATCACAATCACAATAAACTGACCTTTGTGATAATGCAGTCACAAGCACCCACTGCTTCCTCCATTTTGGTGACAAACCCTTTCATCTACAAGGAAAGCAGAAACTATATCAACATCTTAAATACATATCTCTGAGTGTGCACAAGCGTAACTGGTATAAACTAAAAAGTGATGCTTTATATGTTGATGTAAGTATATGAGTTAAACAAGGCAACCAGGGGAACAATATGTGGTGTTGGTATAAGAATTGTTCGTGGACCTTCCTCGCGGTCAATGTGGAATGACCTAATTGGTGAGGTGTGAGGACAATACAGCTGTTTGTTGAACGACAATTTTTATACTGGAGAATAATTGCAGATGTGACTGTTTCCGGCAGAGTTTCACCTCCTAAGCTTACAAAGAAAGTAAACATTTCGGAGTGACGTTGAGAGAGATTCCCGACGAAAAAAATCCGATGCCTAAGTTAGAAAAATGATGAAAAAAAGAGAATGTGTTTCCGGCAAAAACAACAAGAAGAAAATGGTAAATGACATGAAAAGGGAGAAAGTGTGTAAAAAATACCCAACGGAGATAATGAAGGGAAACCGGTGGAAAAAGAGGCTGCCAGATCTCTCTTAATCTTTCCCAATCTCTAAGTGTAGCTCTAATTATTTTTCAGAACCAACCAATTAACCAACAAACTGCCAACCACCTTTTCTGTTGAAGAAATTTGGTTTATATAGAGCCCCTCCTCTGAACAGTGATGTGACTTAGCATCGGAGAATGGGAAGGATGTGATATCTGATATGGGGCAGTGTGCAATTGATTTTCTTTAATAATACTGTCACATCTACAGACTTTGCAGGCTCGTTACCATCCCATCACCTGAAAATGGTCAAAGGATGGGACGGGTGCATTTAAGAAGCCAACTGTCAGCAAATATTCCCATTTTTTGAGCTGGAGAAGAGGGCACATGTCCGCTGATACTTTGAGTAGGAATTCTCGTCCTGATCAGGGATTGCCTACAAATTCCTCTGAGAAGCTTTTCTGGTCTCTAGTGAGGCTACTTGTCTCAATTGATGTCGCTGGATGCCTGAGGCGTACTGTGGATGACCGCGCCTTGTCTGAGAAGAAGCTTCAATCTTTGTGATACCTGAGACAGTGAGAATCATAAGGCACCATTAACTCTCATGGGATGTTAATTACCTGGGACGAAAATCATTGGGGCCATGGAATCCCTGAGAAGAGAGATTCCTGGGACGGAATTTGCTCGGAGCCATATATTCCTTGAGCTAGGAGATACCTGGGGTGAAATTTGTCCGAGACCGTGTAATCCCTGAGCAGGAAGATATCTGGGACGGGATGTATCTGAGATGGAACTACATAAGATTATCCTTGATCACCTGCATATGCCTTGCTGACAGAGCATCTACGTGTCACCCCTATATTTTTCCCCCAAAACATATGAGTTTTGAAAAATGGATACAGATTAAACAGAAAACAAAGAAGACTATCAGAAAAATAAAACAAGTTCCCAACAATCACTGCAATATAAAAATAACGTTAGACATAAAAAAGTGTACACAAAGTTGAACTTGTGATGCAAGTAGATATAAAATTGTGTTCACAAAGTTGAACTTATAATGAAGACTGTTATGGAACTTGCAGATAGTAGGTCAAAAACCTGAACAGGAATTTTCCAATTGATTGAAAGTAATTTGTTGGCAAGCTTTCTGTTGTGGCCACATATCACAAGAACCTGGCCAATTGGCTCACCAAGACTCTCATCATGTAATGCATCCCGGAGTGCCCGAGCAGTAGCCACAATTCCCTTTCCCTCCTCCCATCAGCAATACAGCAGGAAGATCTTTATCCATCTCTAGTTCTCTCTTTAATTCAACCTATAGTCATTAGACATGAAGTAAGGAAACTGAAGTTCAATCATCGGCCATAATGATATAACAATAGACAGAGAAATCCAAAATAACTATAAATTGCATGTAAAGAAATGCTAGAAACACATCAAAGAAAAATATGCCAAGCCATTATGGCTCGACAGTCCAACTTGTATTTCAAAAGGACGCTAAACTTAAAAAACCAATCAATCATAGATGTAATTAACCTTTGGCCGAACTGGTTTCACAAAGGACGGTCTAACAAGAGGGCCATAAACTTTAATTTGGGAGGCCTGCAAACCAGCTTTCATTGCCCTCTTGGCTACGTCTCATGTTGGGCAGCAGCATCTTGTTACAAGTTTATGGAACCTACAATTGAAGTAATTGATATCAAAATTATATATAAAAATAAAAAATCAATCAGAAACATAAACCATAAGTACAGAACTAACCATGTAGGGTGGCAAGTACTTAAATCTGTAACTACAGTGGTAAAAACTATTTTATTTAGAAGGCCTTTTGCCCTTAGGATACGAAGAGTAACGTGTTGCATCAATGGTTGTACACTAATAATAATGTCTGGTCGGAATTTCTTCAATCCATTGGCAACCTCTCAATTGAAAAGACAGGATATTTGGATTAGAGGAGATAGAAAAAGTTATGCGGCCAAAATATCTAAGCCAAAAAACATCATTAAATTAAAATCTTCAAAATATGTGATTTGGACAACTCCGTTAGTAGCAACATTGGACATGTCATTAACCCTTCCCTTAATAACAATAATCGACATGATTATACACAGTTATCCCCATTGTTATCAAAATCGTGATTTTAAACAGTAAAATCGATCAAAATTATGATTTTAACAAAAAAATAATTTTGATTTTAATTAAAATCAAAAACAATAAAACAGTAAAAATATTTAATCAATTTTATCCGATTTTGATCGATTTTATTAATTTATAAAAATATTTTAAATATTTTATTATTTATATATTATTAAAAATTCTATTTTTACGTTTTAATTTTTTAAATAAAAAATAATTTTAATTAAAATCATAATTTTAATAATCTTGACCGTCGCTTCTCTGGAAGCTACATCCTTGGATGCATTCAGATAACCTTTTCTTTTCCGTGTAATTCTGTTTCAATGTCTACTTTTAGCATAAAAAAGCATAGATCTTTTTTATTCCATCTCTCAATGTCACAAACGGTTTTATTCAATATGTTCTATCAACAGAATCATGGAAACTCCGCCGACCAGTTTGTGTTGGATTCCGGTTTTTGCAGGCTTTATTATAGCTAATCTTTCAGATAAGTTTTCAGCAAAAGTAGGGTAACGGAAGCTGTATACAAATTTATGAGAATGAGAGAGTTTTGTCTGCTGACTGGGTACATATTTAAGTTTCTCACCCTTTGTGTACCATCCTCTTTCTCTTTATGATATGACAATGTTCAAAGTTGTGACCATAAGAAATATGAACACCTGAGCTGAGACTAATAGTTGCAAATATATTATGTCATTAAATGTATCCAATGATTTTTCATAAATAATAAGAGGTATTTTTAAGGATCTCTACCAGGTTTATGAAAATTACAGGTAGTCATTTAACTTGTTTGATAGTTTGTTTATTAATTCATTTCTTTAAGTTGTTTTGTTAATAATTAAAATTATTTTATTTATTTTTAATAAATAATAAATACTCTTAACACACTCTATAGCAAAATTCTTTTATTTTTTTTAATTGGTATTGATATGATAAATTGAATTTTTTTAATGTCTTAATTTTAAAATACTTTGAATATTGGTTAAATTAGATAAGTAATTTTAAAATAAATAGCTAAATATATTAGTAAAATTCTTATTATAGATTTAATACTCACACAAGGCTAATTAGATTAGACCCTCGCTAAACATTTAAAAAAAAGAAGTAAATCCTTAAAAAAAAAATTTTGTATTTAAGACTGGCTTTGCTTGAGAGAACAGGTAGTACTAGACCTAGTCGTTAAAAAACCCATGCTTGCAGTTGCATTGCAATCAAGCAGAAAGAACAGACTAGAAATTGAGATTATTGACTCCTGTCGTTTCGATCGATCTTCAGTCTACCACCATGGAAAAGGGTAAAGGAGTGATGGGTTGCGGCAGAAGATGGGCCATCGATTTATCGGATTATTCCACAACTCTTTCCTCACGCGATATCCCTGATCCTCCTGGTTTCTCTCGCGCTTCTCAAGATCAGGTTTTTCTATCGCTTTTCTAACTCTTAACTTATTCCTATCTATCTATCTATATATCTATATATTCAGTTATTCAAATTTTAATTTTGGGACTCTCGTGGATATGTAATATTTAGGATGATTCGGCGATGACTCGTCAGAAGAAAGATGCCGAAGCTAATTGGAAGGCTCAGGTACTTTTCTGAATACAAGTCCAGTCTGCTTCTGTTTCTATGTTAATTTGACATTTCTCTTTTTGGTAATTAAATTATTGAATCCTTTTTCTGGTTTTGGATAAGTTTTTTTCGTTAGCTGCGACAGTCTAGAATAATGAGGAAAATAGTAAGTAGATAATGCAGTAAGCTTTGGCAGTTACTAGTCAAAGTTAAAATTAGTTATGGAATTACGATTTATCCAGATTTCATGTCTTTTGCATGTAAAATGCATTTAAATTTTGGTTGTTTAAATGGTATGGTGACCAAAAACGATAGCGGAATTGAAGAGACACTTTGATTGAGAAAGAATACTGCTGAATAGGTTAAGTAAGCAAGCATTCTGCTGTAAATTTTGACTGTAAGCAAGTACTGCTTTTGATTGTGGAATATTGGATTGCTGAGTTATGCTATATGCGGATACTAATTCAGTCTTCTTGCTTATGATTTTGTTGGTCTGTTATTGATGAGCTTAAGTGCTAGTGGTAATTATGGAATTGGACAAAAATATTGTTAATTAATATGGTAGTTTTATTGTATATAAACAGAAAGCTTGGGAAGTGGCACAAGCCCCTTTCAAAAATTTGATGATGATGGGTTTTATGATGTGGATGGCTGGAAGTACGGTACATCTTTTTAGCATTGGTATTACTTTTTCAGCTCTCTGGCAGCCTATAAGTGCTCTACAAGGGGCTGGAAAGGGTAAGCACAATGTAAATTTTCATTGTAAATTTGTCAATTTGTATGATGAAAATTCTCTTTGTTTTTTGTTCCTTGTTTGTTTTTATTGATTTTCTTTCACTCGAGGGAGAGAAACCAAAAAGAGACTGATACAAAAAAGGGAAAAAATGGCAACTTTAGTCCAGCCGAGGAGAAGTATTCTCTTTTACCATGACTCTTAGATGTAAAATGATATTTTTTAAGCATGCTTTCTGTTTATAGTGATTGAGATCCCATTGCAGGGATTGTGAACAAACTGTGTACTTAAGAACTAATAATGATTGCAATCTTTTTGTTGGGATAAATGTCTGCCCCCTTCATTGATGCATACAGAAAGTGTACGTTTTATAGGTTGTTGGGTGTCCATAGTATATTTACAATTGATGGGTGAATTACGGATAGGGAGTTTTTTGAGATATTTGATTTTTTTAATTTTGATATTTTTGATCTGTACTGTATTACTGAATTTTTACATGTGTAAGATATGTAGAAGGGACAACAGCGAGGTCCATCAAAGGCTCAGTATTTTGTTATTTTACTAAAGTAGGGCATGCTATTGTTCTTTACACTTCCATCTTTGAGTTCTCATGTCTACCAAAATAAAATCGCTGCTTTTGTTAGCAGCTCTCCTAGTGTGTGGTTGATCTATTTATTTTCATACTCGTTTCTCTTGATAGCTCATTTAAGTTTTAGAATGTACCAAAGCTGTGCATAATATTCAACATCGGCATCCACCAAGATCTGAATTTTTTTTTTGCTAAGTTCATTTATACAATTTGACTTTGCAGTTTTTGAGCCTTACAAGGACAGTAAAGTAGATCTTCTGGGACAGAAGTTGTTGTTCATTGTCCTTAATTTGGGAGGTTTAGCACTTGGTGTTTGGAAGGTGAGATCAGTTTTGCTTGTGTATTTTAGATGGTTTGCTTGTTTCTTCATGGGAAATGGAATTCTGATACCATGAAATCTTGGTTCCTATATTCGATATTTTTTATTTTGGCAGCTTAACACATTAGGCCTTCTCCCAACACATGCGTCTGACTGGGTTTCATCATTACCCCCTGCTCAGGTTCAACTCTTCTTCATTACCTCCCCATTCCTCCTTTCACATTGAAATTTGAAAAATGAAATGTACCAGAACTATCAATTTCATTAAAAGCAATTATGCTATCAAAATTATGCAATTTTACTGTAAATGGTTTCATTTTACCTGTGATAATATCATTATTTCTAAACTTCAACACTATAATCTTCTTCTCACCTGCTATTATCAACTCTATAAAATTTTGGAGCGACATAAGTTCTCCATCAAAGAGAAATTTTTGCAACCTGGGAACTCAAATCACCTCTATCACAGGTGCTCTATTATAGTTTTCTCTAACATGAATGATTTTCCGGTTAATTTTCAGGAGGTTGAATATTCTGGTGGTGGTATTCCTCTGTCTTAATACCCTTCGTTCTTTAACCTAGAAAATCATTTACCGAGAATTGATGTAGAAGGAACTTACAAGAACACATTGAATTTGGAAGCCCTTCTAGCCTAATAGCTATTTATTTGTTGGTATTGCTGCCATATATTTATTGTTTTGAATCTTCTTAGTAGCTGGATTGGTAGTGCTTAATATGACCTGTTAGATCATTATTATTGATTATCATATTTAAGTTCACCTCTTTTTAAATGTGGAGATTTACAAGCTTGTAATCCTTAGGCTTCATTTGATATTGAGGATGTGTGACTTTAAAGTCACGGTAGCTGTGGGATAGAAAGGAAAAAAAATAAACGGGTTATATTAAATATTAGTATTATCAAATATTTTCTAAGTTCTGCTTTCAACTGGTAGGAAAACTACTATGATCTCAAATGAAATCTTAGTTTTTGAAGTGTGGATGTTTTGTGATTTATCATGGTCAGTTCACATCCTGCCATTTCTATCACCCTAAAGCAACTGCACAATTCATGTTAAAATGTCTCGAAACTTTAGTACAGGGAAAAGTGTATAAACAAAACTTGAAGAGTATTTTAGTTTATATCGATTAATTTGAACAGTTTGTAAAAATTAGCACTGTATGTTTGCATTAGCATCTTTTGTGTATCTTTGAAAAACACCAAAAGAAAAATGAAGTAAAAGAAATAACAAAACTCATATTTATTGAATGGGGCAACAACATTTTAGTCCCTGCATTTAGGGAAAACAACAAATAAGGATGTGGCTTGGCCAAAAACACCCAGTTATTACCTGCAATCACTTGCTTTTCAATCCGTTAACTTCCTTGAATGGCAATGTCGTATTTGCACATCCTAAAGATTGGTATGAAATGCTAATATTATTTTTTTATGCGTCAGTTGTGCGTATGTACGTTTATTTTGTTGTTCATTGCAGTTTCGATGAAAATTTTGAAAAATAAGGATTAATTTGCAGTTTATCTTTTGTACTTGATGTTGTTAATGCATATTATTAAGTTATTTATAATTGAATAATACTATAAACTCAAGAAATATTTGTGTTAATTCATTGAAAAATTATTAATATAAAATATTAATGTTATAAAATAAAATTTGAATCAATTATAAAATTATGAATCTTTTAAATTTTATACACTAAATTTTTATGGGGAATTTATTTTATCGTTTACTATAACTCTTTTTATAGCAAAATGTTAAAATAACAACTTATTTATATTCAAACTTTAAGAATCATAACCTAATAGATATATGAATTGATTTATAATTAGGTAATTTTATATTATTTATATATTCGATTCATCATTAAATAAAAATAAGATCGTAGTTTTTGTATATTAAAAGACTCATATTTTTATAATAAATTAAGTCTATATTTTATTAATATAATTTAATTAGATTAATTTTTATGATAAAGTATAATACATAATTAATATATATTTGACGCACATATTACTTAATTAAAATCAACAATCTTCTATTTATGTCACATATGTCTTATAATTATGTATTATAATTTTGTGAATTAAAAAATTATGTTATTATTATTATTATTATTATTATTAGAAGTATCTTTAATAGTTTCATCCATTAATTATATTAATATAACGTTAAAACGATTTTAATTACATTTGTCGTAATTACACTTCAATAATTATTAATTACGTATATTAATATAATTAAATGATATAAATCAAGTACAAATGTTAAGTATAAAATTTATATGTAATATAATCTTAATATATCTATTTTTAACTTATTCACGTAACAAGATTTATTTTAAATAAATTTAAAGTATAAATAAAATAAAATTTTATTATTATAATAAATAATTATAAAAATAATTCATAAAATATGTTTATAATTAAATAGTATTTAAAATATAAAATCTTATTAAAATTACATATCTGCCAAAGATATAACACTCGTATAAACAATGTGCTCGAGAAAGATTTTAGCATTCTTTAATAAATAGATCCAGAATCATCAAATTTATCTTAATATATTTTATAAATATTTTATTACGCTAAAATATTTTTTAATAACTAAGAACTTAATGTCTATACTCATTAATTTTATTAAACTCCTATTATTACTAAAATATAATATTATTAATTTATTATTACATAATATTTTTAATAATCTGTCAATACTATCCATAATTCACATCATTGTGACAAAAATTTGATTAAATTTCATAATCAAATTATATGATTAAATATCTTATTATATATTATATATTCTGTCTTTATAATAAAAGAGTTAACCCTCCAGGATTGATTCGATGATGGAATTAGGATCGATTTTCACTTCAAGATTATTCTATATTTAGTATTATTGTACGTATTTCCTGTATTTATACTTATGTCGGGAATCGAATGTGGTCCCTGTATTTATATCGAGAATCGAATTTAAAATGGATATCGAGAATCAGATTATGATCTATGGATACGTACTCATAAGATATGTGTCTAAGAAAGAATGCTCAAATAGTAATTTAGAGACTCAAATAGATATAGTTTGTTGACAGTAAGCGGTAGCTGATGATTGTTGGAGGAGGTGGATGGCGGTGGATTGAGTAGGTAGAGAGTGATGGGGTGGTAAGTGGGAACAGTTCCACTTTATTTTAATATATTTTTAAATTTATTTATAAAATTAAAAAAAAAAACTTAAACACTTTTATAATTTATAACTAATATATATATATATATATATTATGTTTTAATCATTTGTATTTGAAAAACTAAAATGAAAAAAAAAAAGGTACCGACTGCCGAACAGTCCCTTATGTGGTTATATTCCGCCCTTTAAAACTTACACGTCGTGGTAAGGCTAAAAAATTTGAAAAATATAATAAAAATATAACAAAAAAATGTTGATATCTCTCTTCTTTGCACTCCTACGGAGAGGTGGCAAATGGGCCGGGCCGGGCCGATCCGACCCATGAAAACAAAGTTCTTACGGGCTAGCGTATCGGACCGTGTCAGGCCCGATAAAAAAATCAAGGGCCCGGTATGGCCCATGAAGCACGGCCCAAATGGTTCGTGCCGGGCCGAGTCAACGGACCTAACCGTGCCAGGCCAACGGGTCAGGCTCATGGGCCGGGCCCGCGGGCTAAAATATTAATTTAATAATATTTTATTATTATTTTTATTATTTTAATAATATTTTTTTATTATTTTAATAATCGGACCGAGCTTGGCACGGCCCATCACGGGCTCGTGCCGACGCCGGACCCTTCACGGGTTCGTGCCGGCCCGGCCCGCGGGCCTAATACCTCGGCACGGCACGGCCCTTTTAATGGGCCGTATCGTACCGGGCTTTTACTGTTTATGGGCCGGGATCGTGTCGAGCCGGGCCGGCCCGGCCCATTTATCACCTCTACTCCTACGTGATAATTTAATAGATAGAAATAAATTTAAGATTGTGTGATTAAATATATAATTTTAAATATAATTTTTTTAATATATTTATAATTTAAATATAAAATTATAATAATAAAATATTATATTAAAATTATGTGATTAAGTGTATTTTAAATTTAATTTTTTAAATTATCCGTAATTTAAATAGAAAGTTGCTGTAATAAAATACTGTATCAATCTTCTCAAAAATTAAATACTGGTTGATTAAAAAAAAATCCCTATTTTTAATTTTTAATTTTTAATTAGATATGCTATTAAATAATCGGATAAAACTGCTTTTTTTTTACTCCCCGTCCCCGATAAAAGTCCCATCAAAGGCTCTGGGACAACCCACCACCAACCGAACGAAAGCAAAGATCACCAATGGAGTTCACCAAAGACCAGCTCCTCCAGCACAACGGCACAGACCCATCAAAACCCATATACGTGGCGATCAAGGGCCGCGTATTCGATGTGACAACTGGGAATTCCTTTTACGGGCCGGGCGGCGCCTATGCGATGTTCGCTGGAAAAGATGCGAGCAGAGCCTTAGCTAAGATGAGCAAGAACGAGGAGGATGTTTCTTCCTCTATCGATGACCTATCTGAGAAAGAGCTGGGTGTTCTTGATGATTGGGAGAAGAAGTTTGAAGCTAAGTACCCTGTTATTGGCCGTGTTGTCACTTGAAAAATTTAGACTCTTACCTATTATATGTAATGTTTATGTGTGGTTGTGTTTGTGAGGATTTTATGTGTTGTAAGGTTGATTGTAATGAAAGATGTTAACTTTGTTGAGAACTGAAGTTATGTGGGTGTTAAGTGCGAGGGGTTGTGTATGATTCTCAATCGTTGCATCTGAAGTTAATGAATGGTCAATAAATGAATTTGGGTTATGTGAAATTGGCTTAATTATATTTATTGTTGTAATTTGTAGTTCGCGTTTGTTTTTGTGTGTTATAGTGATTGTTTGAGAAAACTGGTGGAGGGGCGGTGTTAATTTCTTGGAATAAACATGGAATCTTTGTTGATCTTTTCAATTGTTGTGGATGTCTCGGAATCTTATCTATCCCTAGAAGTTAAGGCAAATGAATGAATAATTGAATAAAAGTAAGTGTGAATTAGGAAAATTGGGGATTTTTTTGCGCCACTCAATTTCTCTCCTTGTGTGAACAGCTGGGTTTACGTATATGAACCTTAATTCTGCTGCTGTTATCATGAAATTTAGTTCTTAATAATATGCACGTCTGGCAAAATGTTACATTTTTGTTGGTAACATGTTATAGACATTTTGTGCAGGTCTTGAGTCAGTAGTATAAGGGAAAGAATGGTTGTTGAATAAATTGAGATTGGAAATATGAACTTTTTAGAGCTTTCATGTGTCTGGTTGTTCAAATCCTTTTGGTAATCTAATTGTTTTCGTAGTTACTCTAATAGTTGGAAGATTAATTTGGTAATCTGTCTGGTTTTTGATCTGTCAGTATTATCAGAGATTATGAATGAGCTGAATCTAAATTTGTGGCCGCAGCTACCTTAGACATCAGATTGAGAGGTTAAGTGGTTGTATCTATGGTGTTTTCTGGAACACTGAACAAATTACTTGTATTCCAATTAGGAAGGAAATGATTTATATATTTATTTGTGCTTAGATTGTGTTTCTGAGAGTGCTTGTTGAGTTGGGTTTTCATAATGGTGTCACTGTTGACATTATAAGTAAAGGGTTGTTATGCAGTTTCTGGGTTCTGGTCATTGTTAGCTCACAGGACTTTCCGGTTTTAAAGGGAATATATTGCCTACCGTTCAGGAAAACAAAAAAGGAGGGAGGGGGGAGATTTTACCCTATAATGTGTCGATACTGAAAAATAGATTTCCCTTGTCTTATTATGTCGTAATAGGGGAACCAAATCGATTTTCCAAATATTTAAGTCATTGGAGGCGTGGATTGTGGAGATTGAGGATGGGGAGCAGGATCTCTGTATTGCTATGCTACTTTAGAGGGATGCTTAAGCGTCAAACGCTATCATCTTCACTACGTGGAGAAGACAATACCATGGAGCTGCTTCTAAGTAAACTGCTATTATCTAACTACACATCAGGAACATTTGGTATTTGCTGCATTGATGTCTAATTCAAATTTTCCACTACAATGATAACTTGGTGGAGTTTCTTGCAGGTATGACTGAAGATAGAGGATTATCAATATAAATTTATCGCTAACTCGGATTGTGTGGTTGATTATTTTGATGCCTTAAGCATGGGGTAAACCTATTACATGTTAATGTTAGTATGAAGGCTTTTGCCTAATTCATGATCAGTATTATTTTCGACTGTGGAGCAGTCGATGAACTTGGAATCGATCACATGCTAGGACTTGAGTTTAATCTTAATTTTATTTGATAATTAGTATTTTATTACTTGGCTATTTCTTTAGATTTCAATTGAAATTATATTTCTTCTGATATACTGCCATAATATTTCAATAATTGTGATTCAATGCATAACTGTGGTTAAAAGTTTTAACATATTGATTTCATGATAATTGTAAATTCAAAGCTACATTAAATTAATTTTGAAGCACCCTTAATTTTATCAATAACATTAAAAATATAAATTTTTATATAACCTTTTCTGATGAATTATAAATTTATTGTTATAAAAGGATACAAGCAATCTATTTTTTGTTTATTTTCTTTACTTTTCATTTGCCATTTAGAAACTATAAAGAGTTGGTCACTGTCATATTAGTGTGTAGAAAAAATTTATATCCTAACACCACAATAATTTTATTCGGGGTCATAAACTGCCTGGTAATCAAAGATAACCTGAAACTGAAAAACATTTAGGGATTTAATAAAAAATAGTCACTGTATAAATTGGATTTCAAAAATATCTACGGTCATAATTTTTATTCAAAAATAGTCAAAATCACTGTTTGATGACAAAAATACCCTTAAAATTAAAAAAGAAAAGGAACAGATTTGGTGCGATGAGTTCCGTGGAGCGCATCATCGGAAGTGCGCCATCGGAAGTCCACGTGGCGCGCTCCAACGCGCCATCGAAAGTGAGACGTGGTGTCCTCGATGGGCGCCACGTTGCACTCTTATTTTAAATAATTAATTTTTTTTAAATTTAAAAAATATAATTAATTAATTTTTAAAAATGGCACTCTATATTAATTTTTTTAAAAAGTTATAAGAAAAAATTAATTTATTAATTTTAAAATTAATTAAAAATTTTAATTATGATAATTAATTAAATTAATTTATTTATTAAGAAAAAATTAAAAATTTATTAATTAAAATTTTTAATTAATTTTCATAATTTTAATTTTA
>JAVXUL010000019.1:12545259-12559998 GCA_035590515.1 Trichilia minutiflora
TATTTCAGAACTGATTTTTTTTTTTTTTTTTTGTACAGGAATTGATGTCCCATTGTCTTCCTTGAAGAAGTATATTCCAGCAATTTGGGAGCAGTCACTGGTGGGATCCACTATTTGGGCACTCTCAGATGATAGGGTGGGCATTTGGAGAAAAGCTGAACTTGAATCATGGGATGATGAACTTAGAATGGGGGAGGTTGTCTTCAGAGATGATAGCAGTTCTGCAAAGCTTGGGATTGAAGCCATGGCATTGTCCGAGTTTGCCCAATCAAGTGGTGAAGGAGAGAGTGATTTAAGCTCAGAACAATCTGATTCAAGTGACTATGAAGAAGATAGCCCACAAGGTTTAGGATTTGATGACACCACCAACTTAAAAGGTGGCGTCCAGACTGACACTGTCATTTTTGCAAAGTGGGAGAATCACACCCGTGGCATAGCTTCCAAAATGATGGCCACTATGGGTTATCGGGAAGGGATGGGTTTAGGAGCATCTGGGCAGGGAATGTTGGACCCTATCTCTGTGAAAGTTCTTCCAGCAAAACAATCTCTTGATCACGCTCTTGATTCACATCAAAGTGAAGAAGGGAAGGAGAGTCAACGGAAGAAACGAAGTAGAGGTGGTAAGAGAAAGCGAGAACAGAAGTTTGCAGCAGCAGCTCGTGCAGCTAGAGATGAAGAGGAATGTAGACCAGACGTTTTTTCTCTCATCAATAGCCAGCTTGCGATGCATAATCAAACTGTTAATGATAGTTTACCCAAAACACAGCGGCATAAAGATTCTGGAAGGGAGAAGAAGGTAACTAGAAGGGATCTGGTTGCTTATGATGATGAGGTAAAGGATTTGCGGTTCCGGGTTGAGAAGCTCGAAGAGATGATTGTAAGGAACAAAAAGGAGAGAGCTGTTTATGAAGCTGCTCTGAGGAAGCTCAACGAGACTCGGAAGGCTTTGGCAGAGGCTGAGGCTGCTCAAGCTTCTGCCTCGCATGAAGTTGCTAGCAGAGAAAAGGAGAAGAGATGGCTTAAGTTTTGAGGCTTTTCAATGTAAAATCATACGTTAACTGTGTAATTTAAAATAATAATTAGTTCGAGGGAGATTAAAAGATAACTTATTGTCTAAAACTATATTTAGTACTTGAATTGCAATCATTGGGAGTTTTCGCTTCATTTTTCATTTTTTTTATTTAATTTTTTCTCCTTTAAATATTGGACTACCTCTACAAATTAATTTGTACAAAACATGACAAGTCTTGGAAATCTTTCCGAGTAATGGTATGGATTTAGCTGATTGATTCAGACACGTGGCTATGAATTGTGCATGGTTCCTGCATATCGCTATTGGACACATCGATGAAGGTCAAGACCTCATTCTCATAAGCTCACAGAATGTCTACATGGATGAACGATTTAAATTAAACAATAACATTTAAACTGATTTACACTTTGATGTTGTAAAAAATTCAAGATTTTGTATAAAATATTTTACTTTCAAATGAAAATAAATGAGGCTCAATAATTTTTAAGAAATTTTTGTTGTTGAATAAAATAGCGTCACAAATACAATTTTTTATCATCAAAAATAAAATTTTAGAGTATTTTCGATTGAAAATTACATTTAAAAATTGAAAATTAGGTGGTTTTTACTATTAAGTTACGGAATAAAATTATTTAAAAATTGAGTTTTTAATTTATTTTGAAAAGAGTTAATTTTAAAAATTGAATTAAAAATGTGATCATTTTTTTAAAACCCAATGAAATTGGATAAAAGCCAGTCGTTTCGTTTGCACTTTGCATTAACACACTCTCTCTCTATGCGGAAATTTCCCGGTTGAATTTCAGGCTCGAGTCTTTGTGGGTCCATTCCAACTCCTGTCAGGTGCCACCGTGTACTCATTCAACCTTTCCAACATTGGTCCCTCGCTTTTTCGTTGTCTCAAGGACTCGATGCCTTTCACGTAAATTTGCCACCATTTTCTTTTACTTCGTCTACAAGCAGGCTTCCACTCGTTACTAAAGTCTGCTTGAAAGAGCAGCAACATCATTTCACTGTCCGAAACATCCAGAAATGGGAAAGGAAGCAAATTCAAAGAAGTGTGTAATGGTTTCGACAACGACTCCGATTGGTTCGTCGGTGATACCGATTATTAACAGGCTGCAAGAAATTCTTACGCCTATTAGCGGAGACTTGTCGAGGATATCGCTGCCGCATGTGGCGGTGGTTGGAAGTCAAAGCAGTGGCAAGTCGAGCGTGCTGGAGGCCTTGGTCGGGCGTGATTTCTTGCCTCGAGGATGCGATATTTGCACGCGGAGGCCATTGGCGTTGATGCTTGAGAATCGGAAGAGAAATCACGAAGATGATGGTAGAGAATGGGCAGAATTTGGTCACTTGCCTGGAAAGTGGTTCTTTGATTTCGCCAAAGTTCGCCGGGAAATTTTGGTAATTGTTTTACGGAAAATTTTCTAGTTGTTTAATGTTTTACCTTCATTGTAAAGATACTAAAATAAATCGTTGTAGTGTTCGAAAAAATTGTGAAAAAAAAAGCGATATTGACATGAATAGTAGTAGTGTTCGGTAAAATTGTGAAAAAAATGCTTTTATTGAATATAGATAGTGTATGAATTTTATCAAGTTCTCGATGTTTGGATTTTAGTCCTGCTCAAGCTTTCCACAGTCAAAACTATTAAACAAGCAATAAACAGAAAATGGAGATGAAGAAAAAAAGAATCACACGATACAAATATTTACACGGAAAAGGAGGGTTGCAGGTAGGTAGTTCTCTCAGCTGCCTTATTTTGGTTTATTACTGAGGTTGGTTGTGGTCGGTGCAGGCTGAGACCGACAAGGAAGCTGGTAGTAATAAGGGTGTTTCCGATAAACAAATTTGCTTGAAGATATCATCGCCAAATGTTCTTGATATGACCCTCATTGATTTACCTGGCATTACCAAGGTTCCTGTTGGGGACCAGCCGAGTGATATTGAAGCGAGAATTAGACAAATGATTATGGCGTATGTAAAGGACGAAAACTGTATCATTTTGGCAGTCAGTCCGGCTAATTGTGATTTGGCTACTTCTGATGCACTTCAGATGGCTAGAGAAGCTGATCCAACTGGTACGTATACTCTTTCAGATTTTTAGTCTTAAATCATACACACTGATGTATTGTTAAGTGCTTCAGTTTAGTTATTGCTGAGGTGAACTGATATGCCTCTTTTAACAGGTTCTCGTACGATTGGTGTGATCACCAAGGTTTCTTTTCCTTTATGAGTAATCAGATTGTTTCTCTTCTATTCTAGTTAACATCTTGACCATGTGTGAAAGTAACAATGCCGTCCGGTACTTTTGTAGCTTGATATAATGGATAGGGGCACTAATGCCCGTAACTTTCTCCTTGGTAGAGTCATTCGACTTCGCCTTGGTTATGTTGGAGTAGTAAATCGTAGCCAGGAGGTATAAATTGTTATTTATCTGCAACAATAATAAGTTGTATCTGCTGTCTTGGTCTAATACATATTTGTTCCTTCATTTGGTTGGGTTGAATCACTTGGTTTAGGCCTAATTTCATTTGTCTTTCACAGGACATTAATAAAAATCGGAGTATTCAAGATGCACTTGCCTATGAGGAGCAGTTCTTCCGTCATCATCCTGTACTTTTAACTTTCTCAAATGTGACTTTATCTTTAATAGTTTATTACTTTTGAGTTGATCCTTACAATATTGCACTTTTTGAATGCCTTACATATTGCAGGAGTACAATGGTCTCTCTGATCGTTGTGGTATTCCCCAATTAGCTAGGAAGCTGAATCAGGTTGTTTGTAGAATCATTTTTCCATCCATCCATTTTATTTTTTTCTGTTGGTGCATTATAGATGAAAAAAGAGAAGAATGAAAAGAAAGTTACTTTTGAATGTTTGTTTTTGGATAATGATATGTTTTCCATCTTTAATTTTTGCTACTTCTGTTTTTCATGTTTCTTTGTTCATTTGCTCTTTCAGATCCTAGAGCAGCATATCAGAGTAATCCTTCCAGGATTGAAGGCTGAGCTGAATTCACGTTTGATTGCTGTGGCAAAAGAGCTTCAGAAGTATGGAAAAGTTACGGAATCAAAAGTAAGTTAATATTTGATGATCAAGGTAACATTAAGTGAACTAGTGCATTGCATGTAGTTGGGTGGTTATCATTTCCTTATAAGACCAAGTTATTATCAAAGTTGAAGCCACTAACTGGTAATTAAGGAGGTTGCCTTCTTGTACTTGTTTTTGTACTATGTATAACGGCGCTCTTCATGAGTTAATGCTGCGGATAGTAACTAAAGTGCCTATTGATGGCATGCCAATTTTGACTTATAGCGTGCCAGCCAATGTTTCCTTTTGCACTAATCCTGATTTAACCCAAAAAAGTGGCCTACCAGATGATTGTTTACCTGTTGCTAGTTTGTTTCTAAAATTTGCTACCTTGCATGTGTCTATTGCATGATAATTATCTGATCAGATTTGTCCCCATAGGTGTAAGCTACATCTTTTTATTGTTGGACTGCTGCCTTTTTATTTTTTTAATTGTCTCTATTTGTTCTCTAAGCTTTTTGTCACATTCAATTGTCTAGGCTGAAAAAGAAATAATTCTGTTGAACATTCTGACAAGATACTGTGAAGGTGAGCTTTCATTCCGTAAATATTCATTCTTTTCACAAATTTCACTTTTTAAATATCCAACATTGAGGAACCTAGGACCTCAGTGCTTTTGCTTGTGAGGATCTGTGATTCTAGCTTGTCTAAACATGTTCGTTTGACTTCAATAACCTACATAAATTTCAAATTTTTTTTTCATCTGCAAATTGTTTTTTTTCCTGTATTCATAAGTTTGATATTGCTAACTTACCCTTTTTATTTCTTCTTCATTGAGTAACAGCTTTTTCTGCTATGGTGGATGGAAAAAGTCAGGAAATGTCAACAAAAGAGTTGTCTGGAGGAGCAAGGATACACTATATTTTTCAGTTAATTTTTGTCAAGACATTGGAGGTGCGGAATCAATATTCATGTGCCCGTTTGATTCTCTCAAAAGACTCCTTAAATTCTTGCTCGTTTTTCACATCTCTAAAATGTTTAAAAATGAAATCATACTATAATCTCATTCCTTTTTTTCTGAGTTCCTGCACATTTTAATATAGCAGTTTCAACAAGATATTAACCATTCCATTGTTACTAACTTCATTATAAAAATTTGGCAGGAATTGGACCCATGTCAAGATTTAACTGATGAAGATATTCGTACAGCCATTCAAAATGCCACAGGTCCAAAAAATGCATTGTTTGTGCCGGAGGTGACTTATGGCGTGTTCACATTTTCCCATTGGTTAACCTAGTGTCTTGGTATTAGACAGCATGCTTCTGATTCAAGGACACTTTCTGGTATTGTGTTTCAGGTCCCATTTGAAATTCTTGTTAGGAGACAAATTGTGCGATTGTTAGACCCTTGCCTTCAGTGTCTAAGATTTGTCTATGATGAACTTATTAAGGTGAAGTAGTAACTGTATGTGTTTGTGTTTCTTATAAATACGTTGTTATCACGAGCTGAAAGGTAAATGTGTTCTCGCAGATGGGCCGTGCTTGTGTGGTAACTGATTTGCAAAGGTTTCCAGTTTTAAGAAAGTGTCTAGACGATGCCATGGCAAAGTTTCTGTTTAATGGGGTGAGACCTGCCGAGAGAATGATAGAAAATCTTATTGACATGGAGGTAATCTTGTTGTTTCGGATATTTATGATTGGTGTCACGTGTCATGAATACTAGCTCGAAAAGTTAATCCTGTTGAAATGAAAATCATTGATTCTTCCACTAGATGGAATGTGTCAGTATATCCATGGCTGTTAGTTTAACTTGTATGCCATATCATATTTTTCAGGCTTCTTTACTGGTGTAGCTAGTATTATTAAGCCGCCATGACTTCATGTATGTTTCTTGTTTGAGCCTGAGATATGTACTCTTGTGTTTAGCTTCCACTGATTGATGGACCTTTTTCTAAATTCCAGATGGATTACATTAATTCTTCACACCCGAATTTTATTGGAGGTAACAAAGCTGTTGAATTTGCCATGCAACACTTGAGGTCTTCGCAGGTATCAATCCCAACTTTGAAGGAAAGATATACAACACTGAATAATTAATATGAAGAGTAGCTGATTTCTCATATGAACACCAACTGTCGGCTTATCAATGAGTCAGGCTTTTGTTAACCAGGCAATAGACATATTTATCTCCAACTCACATGCCAACCATTTAAATAGGAATTTGATTCATGTGGATATAGTGGTTGTGTTTGAATCCAATCTTATTTTAACTTTGCCTATGTTAAAGTTTGGTCTAAATGTGATAAAAATTTCACAAAATAAATTAAATTTTTATTCGTGAATATCAATCTGATCCAAGTATGCCAATAATGCCTTTTTTTGTTTAGAAAACAGATATGCCAGTTGTACTATTGAGTGTCATTCTTTTAGGATAGTATGGGAACCGAAAGAGTAACCACTTCTGAAATGGGTCAAAGATCTCGATCCATTCTCCCAAAATTAGTTGTGAATAGTGCTTTACCTAGCCAGGTATTTTTCTCTTTCTCTGCAAATTTTTTGGATAAAGCTCCATTCTTCCAGTAGGAAGGCTTCATAGATAAAGAAGTGGTGACAGCCAACCAGAAACACACACAAAAAAAAAATGATTGTTAATTTTTAAGAGGGCAGAAGGCTCTGAAAGTTCCAGGTTGAGCCATTTGTCTTGTTATACACATAAAGAGTGTTTATTTATCAGTTGATTTGTGAGTTGAAGCGGAAAGAAAAATTTCCCATACTGAAATATTTCCATTGGCATTAATGGAGGAAGAATGCTGCCTTTTTTTTCCACACACACACACACAAAAAAAAAAAAAAAGAAAAAAAAGAAAAAAAAGAGAAAGTAAAAAATCCATGGACCGTCCAAACTATTTTATGGTGCTAAAAGCTGAAAATTGAAGAAGTAAACAGGAAACATCATACTGTTGCATCCTCATTTCTTGTTTTGATAATATTTCTAAGCAGGTAACAGCTTTGAGCATTGGAAATTCTTGAAATTAAGCCTTTAAACACTTTGGGTGGTGATTTGATCTTGTTTGTAGTTGCTCCTCTAGCATAAAGTATCAGTATTCAAATTAACGGCATCTGGGAATTGTTCATGTACTCTGTTCTAGCAAAGAAAGAATTGGAATTTGGAAACAGAGTTAAATTATGACAATGCCTATCTAAATAAATAGTAGCTTTCTGTCTTGTTTGTGACAATTTTTACGTAAGATTGGGCGGCAAGTACTTTCATGAGGATATTGGTATTATACTATAGACAAATAGGTATATGATCCCCACCATTACTATGGAAATTGAAACTATATATATTCTTATAATACTTTTTTGCTTTCAAGTTTGTGTTCTAGTTACTCTATGCTTGACTTTGACAGGGAAATCATTCTCAGTCAAATACTCAAAGAGCTGCATCAGCTGGTACACTCTTGTCATTGATAATTTCTTAGTGAATTTATTGTTTTACATGGAGATGTTCATTATATATGGTCTGTAAGAACAAATAAAAGGCTCTTTTATGATGTTGAAGATTGAGGAAGAACTGATATGTAATGTTGTAACCGTGTGATTCTTAATAGCCGAAGAATTCAAATTTTGTTTATGTTAGCCTTTGTAACTAAGTATATGCTTTAAATTTCGTTTTTTTTTTCCTTTTTCTAACCCTTTTCTTGTAAGTTCATTCTTCTTTCCTAGACTGTGGTTAGAATGATATGTTTACTGCATGTAGGTGATGAAAGATGTGGTTTGGACAATTATCTTGCAATATTAGCATTGCAGCGGCATATGATGTGCCAAATTATATTCAAAATTTTCCAATAGCAACCTTTTAAATTTAAAAAATTTATATGCTATATATTATCAAATAGATTATGATGTTGTTTATTGTTATTTCCTAAAGGGTAGCATCAAAATTGCTGGGGTGAATCCAGATTGGACTTAAAATTTGTGAATAGTTTTATGGGAAAAAAGAGTCATTGCAGTGTAATGATAGTAATAGTAGGTGAAATTTATAGGCTTGTTTCTGATGTGTACTTGTGCAATGGCAATCCAACATTTTGGCAGAATTGCTAACTTTAGTGATAGCTTGGATCTTGTAATTTAGGTGGTAATTCATCTTCTTCAAGGACTTGGGGATTTTCATCAATGTTTGGCAGGGTACAAGCTGGAGAGAGTCCAGCCAGCAAGGGTGAAAATGAAACTGTTGACAATGTTGAGCAGTTACAATCTACAATACTACTTAGAGAGGTATTAAAGTGTTCATGCAGACGTCTTCATATATAATTTTTGTGGTATCTTTCTGATTTTTCTGTCTTTCCTTCTTTTTTTTGTTTCAAAAAATAACTTTCTCTGGCCCTTCTCATACTCTCCTGCTAACCACAGCTCCCATCCATATTAAGGCCACTTGAAATGACAGAGCATGAAGCAGTGGAAATAATTGTAACCAAATTACTCTTGCGGTCTTACTATGATATTGTTAGAAAGAACGTTCAAGACTTAGTTCCAAAAGCCATAATGCATTATTTGGTAATGTTAATGTGATCTTTTTTGTTATCTGCTTTATATTTATATACTTTCTCATTAACATTACAGTGAAGATTGTTATTCCCTCTTTTAATGCGCTAGGTCAATCATGCAAAAAGGGACCTTCATAATACCTTTATACAAAAACTCTACAGGTATGTGCATGATTTATTTTTCAGATTTTTGGATGGAGGTATTTGTGCTTTTAAATAGGAATATTGAAGTTATTTGAAATAGGTGTTTTTATTTTATTATGCTACATTTGATCATTGCATTAATTCTCTAACCTTTCAAATATCCTTTGATGTAAATGAATGTTTGAACAGAATTGCTCATCATAGCATGATGTCTATGCTAGGGGCACCTGATCTTAAGATGGTTGTTTTCAATAGATAACAATCCTCTTACCACTGCATGAATGTTGTGTGGGGGTATGTGATCATGTCATTACAATTTTTTGAACATATTATTGCTAAATATGCAGAGAGAACCGTGTCGAAGAGATGTTGGAGGAGCAAGATGATGTTATTGCTAACAGAAAACATGCTAAAGAAATTTACAATGTTTTGCAGCAAGCAGTCCAGGTTAGTTATAAAGTTTTAGACGGTAGAGTCGTATATAAATATTCCCTCCAAGGCCACTGCATTTTTAAAGGGGAAATAAAATTGTCCCAGAAATTCAAACCATTTTTATTTTTGCCACAGACAATTGACGAAGTTGTATCCGACGTGTCATCTGAAAATTTGAATTCAATCCCTGGTGTTGATACCGCCATTGGATTGTCAAGAATCACAGAGGTTTCCCTGCACACCTGCATTCAAGCAAATGGTGACGGCAGGTCATCACATGAATCATCATTCACAAACCCGGAAGCTCGTGAATTATTTTACTCAGAAGAGTAGTCTTTTGCCTCTCTATCCCACATGATAAATTTTAACCATCAGATAGATGGTAGAACTGGATGCCTATTGAGCTGTGATTTGGTTCATTTATACTAAAAAATTTCCTAATTCAGTGTTGTATGGTTTATTTCTGTGACGAAAGTCAGCTTAATAATGAGGTCAATCTATCCGTGGATTTAGTTTGTTTAAGCAAACCTCTACTATTTTCTATTTTAAAGGTATTCGGCTTTATGGTGAATGAAATTTGTAAAATTTGAAGTCAAATTTGGAATGGTCCAAGTTATAAAGAAAATCTTGTATGATGAGGACGTTTTCAACCGTTAACAGCAAATTTTATCGTACTTCTTTTAAGATATTCAGCTTTACAGTGAGTGACATTTTAAAATTTTTGGAATCAATTTCGTAATTACATGTAAAATGGTGTTGAACAGCATGCCAGCTAGGAATGCTCTTACTTGTGAAGAAAATTTTATATGAGGATGCTTTCATAAACCATTCATTATAACAAAATTTCATTGAATAATCTCTGAAGAAGAACGGCTTTACCAACCTGAACTAATAGCAACAAGATTTACGTTCAGTGACCAACACCACTTTTGGAAGTCCTCTAAACGTATGGTATCATCTGTACATTACTAGAAGAGAGAAGAAATACTGCTGGTTCACAATCTCCTGTGTGTTCTAATGAAGTTTGTTGTATTCATTGCAATAGCAGTTGAGCAAGCGTAAACTCCAGCTAAGCAAAAGGATGCCGATATTAAGCAGAAAGCCTTCCATTGCCTACCAGCTGCAAGAATAGCCAACACAGCAAGTGCAGCAGCCATGGTGGAGAGTGCATTTTTCCAAGTGTTGAAGGCTTTGATGACATTGCTGCAACCCTTGCAATGTATTACATGTCGAAAATATCGGTTTGCCAAGTTTGGAGAGTGCATCGTTGCTATCCCACCCTTTGCCGGTGAAGAAGCTGAAACTCCGGCAACAAGACCAGCAGGTGCATGTTCTACCACAGCAGGATCTTTAGGCAGAGAAATTGTACTGTGCCCAAAATGGTAAGGCATTCCGTGCCCAACTTTATCCATCCATTTTCTGTATTCAACAACCCATGTATCTGAGGACCTTAAGTTAAGGTATAATTCCTTTGTGGGAACTTTTTCTTTCATTAACACCTCATTTTGGGAAGAGAGGAACCCCATGTCTTGCTCAAAAACCTTGCATGCATTCTGATGAAAGTACCACTCAGGAAACAACTTAGCCAGGGGAGATCTTTTAGTTGCTCCAAACCTTACAATAAGCATGGATTTTCCTTGTCCGGTTGGTCTACAGAGGAATAGACCCGTGAAGTAGTGTTTTTCTCCTGTCTTCTCATCCACTAATTCTCTGTTGTTTTGAAGAACACAAGGTGCTTCAAAGCGCAGAAAGTTTGGTAGTGATCCATCATTTCCCTTACCCCACCAGCCTGCAAATCCTCGATCTGTGCGTTCAGTCACCTCAAAGCCAAGGGCTTGGGCATCTTCTCTTCTAGCAGACCAGTCTGTCCTATCATGTGAGATTGGAACATGTGCTGGATCCATGAGGTTCTCAAGCAGTATGGAGTGATCATATGGAAGCTCATGGACTGCCGAAATATCTTGAATTCCTGGTCTGGCAAAGTTCTCAAACCATGGAAGTTTGTCATGGTTTGGGGGTGTCTTTTGTGACATCCATACCCATACGACTCCTTGTGATTCCTTCACCTCATACGTTCTAACACAAGCTGAGCGAGGGATTTTAGCATCAGCAGGTAGCTGAGATGAAGAATTCATCGAACATTGTCATTCGGTGACATTGAAGTTGAGGATAATTCTTAAAACAGAAATTAGGAAGAAGTTAAACACACACAAACCTGAGGTATCCTAACACATTTACCCTCGCCTTCAAATTGCCATCCGTGGTACAAACATTCAAGTCTTCCATCAATCAACTGGCCTTCCGAAAGTTTTGCTAGCCTATATCAAGTGGAGCTAGAGTCACAGTTAGCAATCAAACCTTTCAAAGTAAAAAGTACACGATCAACATTTTATGCATTTATGTCTGCCAAGTAAAGTACAGTTTATTTCAGCATGGTCAACACAAGACATTCAGCAGCATGACACGGGGAGTTTCAATCTAGAACAAAGACTTTTCTTGACTCAGAATATGAGGCAGTCAAAAGAGAAATTTGCCACGTACTGGAAATATTCATCTAACTAAATTATTTGTTACCTTCAGTATTTTTTTACTTTGTTAACCTATGGATCAATGACAGTTGAACACAATCTAACATTCTTTCAAACAACAGTATTGAAGAAAATTCTGAAAAAGAAAAAGGAATTGCAAAATGAAACTCCCATTGAGACAAGAATTACCGCTAAAGTTTAGCGAACATGGTCATCTAAAATGCTAATATGAGCTGCATTATGAGTACATTCCATGAGCTATATCGAAACAATGTGCATGGAATACCTTGATTATCATATGTTACTTCAACTTAGAAATTGATTACTATCTCGACAGAAATTTGCACGCTGCTATGTGCACACTATTTCAGGCAATGTTATGCCGAAGTAATTGTATACAAATTCGATATACAAGTAATGTATTCGTCATGCTTTGCAATGAAAATGACCACCTTATTAAACCCATCCAAAAATACAGTTGATATGAACTTCCTGGTTAATTAATTAATTGACAGTTGAATTATCAATAAAGTTGCACGTTTAGGTACATTTATGCACTAATCTCAATTCTTCCTCAATCGATTTCATTTATACATGAAAATCTACAATTCACAATGAACATCAAAATTCTCTTATCATGTTTCACTGGCCAACCTATTAAGATCTTAAAACTTTTTTTTACTTTGGATTACCTGTGTGGGCACCGATCTTGATAACAGAGAAGTTTTCCGTTTCCATCTTTATACAAAACAATCTGCTGATCAAACACGGTGAGCCCCAACGGCGCATCATCCGGGACGTCCTTGTTGAGATACAATGGATACCATTCTTCCGTCCAATCATAATCTGCAACCTGTCTTTCTCCTCTCCTTTCCTCTTCGCTCGAAGGACCCACCAAAACCTTGTGATCATCTTCAGTGGAGGACACACTCCTCAAATCTGTGACTGCAAGGCATTTTGTAAACTTAATTTTTGCAGTTTTCCTTTTGCTTATTACACTTCTTGTTGAGCTAAATTTGGGTGTAGGTGGTTTGAAGAGGGAAGTTGGACTGGTGCGATAAAGAAATGAGTGAAGTGATAAAGCTTCCATAACTGGGCTGTTGCTATGTTAAGGAAGAAGTAGTAGTTTGAGACAGAATGGGCGAGATGAGTTGAGAGGGGAAGCAACAAGAAGAAGAAAGAAGTAGAGCCACGTGGACGGGAGAAGAGTAAAAGAAAAGAAAGTGAAACGCTTGTGTTTTTTCCTTGTGGGATTGCTGCATCATCCTTGTCCACAGAAAATTTCTCTTTTCCAATTCGAAAAATAATAGTCAAAGTACTACGAAACAAAAATTTATAATTCAGTCGTGTATATGGTATGGATCGTAAGAAATTTATGTGAGGTGATAGTAATAATTTATTATTATTATTATTATTATTATTATTATTATTATTAATAATAATTATATTAATTTTATATTTTTCTTAATTATTCTTATTATATTGTACACTTTAATATTGTAAATTTTTTTAAATATCATAATATTATAATTTGTTATATTAATACAAAGAATTTACTGTAAATTTAAATATACTCTATTTAATACATATAATTCATTATTTAAAAAAAATTAAAACAAATAATTATTTAATAGACGACGAATTAACTATCAAAATGATCGAGTGGAGTCATGAGTAATTTATAGTAGTTTATAAAATTAAGAAATTTCAAAATAAATAAAAGGTCAAAAATTTTGCTTGCATTTATTTTAATTTATAAATTTAATTAAATAAAAAATATAACAATTATTATTATTATTATTTTTTATTTGAATGCATCTATTTCACGCCCCTAAAGGCTAAAAATGTAGTTCATGCCTAAAAAGATATGTGACAATGCATTCGACACGTCCCCGGTTCCTCCGGTTGCGTACGAGTACAGTACAAGTATTCACATTCGAACAAGTGCCCGATCCTTATTTTGCTGTTGTGTAGGAGGACAATTATTAATTTGTTGAAGATATTAACGACAAGTCGTTTTACATGTCAGCAGTGGGGAGAGAATATAGTAGTATAGCATAGGCCCAAAGTATAACGGTCCTGGCTTGTCCATTAGCAAACAACCCATGACAAAATCCCAAAATATATAGCAAAGGAGAGGAGCAAAGTAAAAAGTAAAAACAGAAGAAAAAAAGAGAGGTTTTGCTTAAACCCTCCTAATTGAATTACTGAAAATTCAGACTAAAGAAGAGAGGTTTTGCTTCAACCCTCTTAATTGAATTACTGAAATTTCAAAATAATAATAATGAGGAGGAGGAGGAAGATAGCAGTAGAAGATGTATGCACGGGGAGTTAGACAATGTTTACAAAGCACTGCAGTACATGGAGGAGATCAGCCATTACAAAATCGATCTACTTCTACGCTGTGGAGATTTTCAGGTACTCAAAATTTCTTAGTTTTAATATTTATGTTCTAAATTGACAAATGAAAGAGTTTCTTGTATTTTGTTCTGGTAATTAGGCAGTGAGAAACCAGGACGACATGGAGAACTTAAATATTCCGTATAAATATCGCGAATTGAAGTTGTTTTGGAAGTACTATTCCGACGAAGAAGTCGCTCCGATTGCCACTATCTTTATCGGTGGAAATCACGAAGCTTCGAATTATTTGCGGGAGTTGTGAGTTTTTTTACTAAAAAAATTCAATTTTAATTATTGTAAATTGATTATCGTACTGTCAAATTATCCCAAATTAGACTTCTTCAGAAATCTTGTTATTTAATACTGTAGAAGGAGTTCTATTTATTAAGTATGCTATTATATTCATTGTTTCAGCCCAGAAAAATTTGGACAATCCAACACCCAACAATATGCTTCTCACTTTTTTTAATATAGTATTTTTTATTCTGTTTGCTACTCTATTATGTTTGGGGGTATAACTAATAGTTTTGTGGCTTAAAATATCACAATTAAGGTTATCAAAAACGTGATTTTAATTAAAATTATTTTTTATTTAAAAAAACGGAACGTAAAATCGAAACGTAAAAA
>JAVXUL010000019.1:12560098-12577206 GCA_035590515.1 Trichilia minutiflora
TTTTACGTTTCGATTTTACGTTCCGATTTTTTAAATAGAAAACGATTTTAATTAAGATCGCGTTTTTGATAACTTTATTGTTACTTTACTAATGTGTACGAGCACGACTATTCACATCCGACCATTCCGGCTCCGGCTGTCCCAGTGGACCCAGTCCCTATTTCTCTGTTGGAGATATTAAACGACAGGACGTTTTACATGTCAGCACTAGACACGAGAAGTCGGAAGTGATTATTGTACTATAGGCCCAAAGTATGTGTAATGGACCTAACTTGTCAATCCACCAAGCCAATGCTTAAATCTCAAAATAAATAAATAAGTAAAGAAAAAGGGCAGAAGGAGCAAAGGAAAAACGTAAGAATAGAAAAAGGCGGAGGTTTTGCTTAAAGCCTCCTGATTGAATTACTGAAATTAAACAGAAAAAAGAAAAATAATGAGGATAGCAGTAGAAGGATGTATGCATGGGGAGTTAGATAATGTTTACAAAACGCTACAATACATGGAAGAGATCAACAATTACAAAATCGATCTCCTTCTATGCTGTGGCGATTTTCAGGTGCTCAATTTCTTATTTTTAATTTTTTATGTTTTAAATTGACAATTAAATGAATTATTTTTATTTTGTTTTGGTAATTAGGCAGTGAGAAATGAAAACGACATGGAGAGCTTAAATGTTCCGCGTAAATATCGTGAATTGAAGTCGTTTTGGAAGTACTATTCCGGCGAAGAAGTCGCTCCGATTCCCACTATCTTTATCGGTGGAAATCACGAAGCTTCTAATTATTTGTGGGAATTGTGAGTTTTTTTAAATTTAATTTTAATTACTGTAAATTGGTTATTGTATTGTCAAATTGTACTTTCTTCGTATAGTGTCTATTCCTTAATTATTTTTTAAAGGTATTATGGGGGATGGGCAGCACCGAACATATACTTTCTGGGTTTTGCTGGAGTGATCAAATTTGGCAATATTCGTATTGGAGGACTGTCTGGAATTTACAACGCGCGCCATTATCATTCGGGTTGGTTATTTGTCTGTCATTTGTGGGATTTGATTGTGCATAGTCTGCGTGTTTTGTCTTTTAAGAAGTTTTTATTTATAAATCATGAAGCTGTAGTTTTTTGAGAAAGTAAATTGTATTTTTCTACGGCCAGGACACTATGAGAGGCCTCCATATAATGAGAATACGATCAGGTCTATATATCATGTCCGTGAATACGACGTCTACAAACTCATGCAGGTTGAGGAACCAGTTGATATTTTTCTTTCACACGATTGGCCTCGTGGCATTACTGATTATGGGAACTGGAAGGAACTTGTTCGGTACAAGCAATATTTTGAAAAGGAGGTAATTATACTTTATTAAGTTTGTGTTAGTGAGGTTACAACTTGTAGCAGTGTTGATATTCTATGTTGTTGAAAATTGTGGAAATGATCCATTATGTTGTCATTTTCCATATTGTGGATCATTTGGTTTGTTTTATACTAGCATCTAACCAAACAATAGTGATTTATCATCTCTAGATAAAGGATGGGACTCTTGGAAGTGAGCCTGCAACTCAACTGTTGGAAAAATTAAAACCTTCTTATTGGTTTTCAGCTCACCTTCACTGCAAATTTGCTGCTGTTGTTCGACATGGAGAAGATGGTCCGCTTACGAAATTTCTTGCACTTGATAAGTGTCTTCCGGGCCGTAAATTCTTGCAGGTATTTGATTTGAATTCTTGTTAGTATACTACAAATGCATCTCTTGGTATCATAGCTGGAATTGGAAGCTAATTTCATTAGTTCTGGCACTTACTGAGTTTCTAGGTGGTTGAAATTGAGTCAGGACCAGGACCATATGAGATTCAGTATGATGAAGAATGGCTGGCTATAACACGCAGCTTCAATTCCCTCTTCCCTTTGACCTCTGGACGTACAAATTTTGGGTATAATGTTTGAAAATGTATATCAAATTTTGATTTTTGTTTGCAAGTGGCAGGTAATTCTGTGTTCCACTATTATAGGGGTGTGCAGTATGACATGCAAGATTGTTGTCGATGGATTAGAAGCAGGCTACAAGAAAAGGGAGCCAAACCTTTTGATTTTGCACGCACAGTTCCTTGTTACAATCCCTCTCAATCTGCGTCTATTGTTTCCTTTTCTGGTAAGTTTAGAAATGCTGTGACTTATTGCATCATCTGGTAAAGTTTGTCTGGTGGAACATACTTCCGTTTAAACTACTAACTAGATCTCAGTTATGCAACTTGCTGTGTGAGTTGTGAACTCTGAAATTCATTTTAATTATACTTTTTTATGGACGATAGTTTTAGAAACCAAATGCTGGAACAATATATGATGTTTGCTTCTTTTTTTTCTAGAAAATCCTCAGAATCCACAAACAGAGTCTTTCTTGCAATTTCTGGAGCTTCCAAATCTTCTTAAAAATGGATCACAATCGAGGGAGCCAACCCGGAGTCCTGCTTCTTTGAATGAGAGAGGTATCATAGAAGCAATTAGTATTTGGTTATGGGCACAGGGTTAAGATTCCCATTTGTGCAACCCATGATTGGCCCTTGATTGATAAGTTGTGGAACTAATTCCCATTACCTGTATAGGTCCCGATCATGATCCTGAAGAAATTCCTATTGATGATGTGGACCAATTAGAAGAACTTGCTGAGGATGAAGAGGCAGCAGCCGAGAACGAAAAGTTGTGATTTGTTTGTGCATAATATGTGTTAACGACCACCTATTGTTCCTCGTAGCTTTTCCTAAGCTTTCTGTGCACCAAACGGCAATGTATTACATTGTAAATCTGTAAACTCATCAATTGGTAGAATTGAAAACCATGTTTGGTGTTATGGTGATTGAGCCAGCCTTGCCAAGTAGGAACAAAAGTTCATTGTCATTCTCTCCGAAACATCTATGATATATTTTGATTTGAACAAGCAAGTCTTTTGAGCAGTCATTTTCAACAGTACGCAAATTTTTACATGATTTTAAAAAATTCAACGTTGAATTGTAGCAATTTGGTCCTGAACTGCGGAACCATGTACAAGTTGGCATTTAGTAAGATGAGAATTATTTGATACATAAGAAAATAAGAGAAATAGGGGCTTATTACATAAAATATCTTAAATAGGAAAATCATTATCTTAATCTAATAAAATCTCCCCTATCCGACCCTATGTTCTAAGAAGTCGTGAATATGTCGTATAGCAATTAAATTCACCTTGCCCAATTTCCATGATAGTGTTGTTGAACAGAAGAGTGTTGGAGATTTCTTAAATGCTCAATTAAAATCGTAGTTGTTTAGAGATGTATTACTTTCATGTTTTCAAACCATCTAACTTCTGACATCACCAAACTGTTTTTAATAGAGCTTTAAATAAGTAGGGAAAGACATCCTGCTAAAATGTTTTGAATATGAAATAGTAAAGACCAAACAAATAAAACATAGCAAAATTCTGACTTTCTGTGATCTTCAAAAAAAACTTCTCATGGATTCAACACCAGTAATTTTTTCATTTTCTTCGGCTAATTTCTTCAAATTTTTTGTTCTTGTTCTGTTATGTCTTGCTGCTGCCCCTTCTTGTGCCAATCTGTCTTTCAACTTCTATGCAGCTTCATGTCCAGCAGCTGAATTCATGGTAAAAAACACTGTGAGATCTGCTTCGTCTGTTGACCCAACCATCCCTGGAAAACTTATTCGCCTGCTCTTCCATGACTGCTTCATAGAAGTAAGTGCTTGTAATAATGTCAAACATATGCTTTATGTTTGTCCTGAGATCCGAAAATTTCATGTTGTACTAGTCATTAGAAGTAAAATCCTGAAAACTTTTACCGAAATCTTCAGGGTTGTGATGCATCTGTGCTGCTACAAGGAAATGGAACAGAGCGAAGTGATCCAGCAAACACATCTCTTGGAGGCTTTTCGGTTATTGATTCAGCAAAAAGAATTCTTGAAATTTTCTGTCCTGCAACTGTTTCTTGTGCTGATATTCTTGCTTTGGCTGCAAGAGATGCTGTTGAAGTTGTAAGAATTTCTGTTTCTTCATCCTTGAATTGCATAATTCTTTTGGTTGAGTTTTCATTCACAAAGACTTGAAAACAGGCAGGTGGACCATCACTTGAGATTCCTACAGGGAGGAGAGATGGAAGAGTATCTACCGCTGCAAGTGTTAGATCCAACATTGTAGATACAACCTTCACAATGAAGGAAATGATTAATCTCTTTTCCTCAAAAGGATTGTCCCTGGACGACCTTGTTTCTCTATCAGGTACTATTTGGGCTTCCTTTGTTACTGTTGTAAAATGAATTCACTTTGAAGCCATAGCTACTGTGAAAGAAAATTGCTAGCTGTTTTTGCTATGCATGTGCAGGAGCTCACACAATTGGCGCAGCGCATTGCAACGCGTTCAGTGAGCGGTTTCAGGAAGACTCAAAGGGAAAACTCACATTGATTGACCCCTCTCTGGACAGTAGTTATGCAAATGAGCTAATGAAAAAATGTCCATCACGTGCAAGCACATCCGTAACTGTTAACAACGATCCTGAAACATCTTTTGTGTTCGATAATCAGTACTACCGCAATCTCTTAAACCATAAAGGACTATTCCAATCGGATTCTGTTCTCCTGAAAGATGAAAGAACAAGTAAGATAGTAGAGAATTTCGCAAACGATCAGGATAGTTTCTTCACCAGTTGGGGCCAGTCATTTTTAAAGCTAAGTATTATTGGAGTAAAGACCGGAGATGAAGGAGAAATTCGACAAACATGTTCAGTAACTAACGGGTGAATAAGAAGAACAATTTAGGATCATGGCAAAAATCCTTTTCTGATCAATAATTTCTCAAGCTCAAAGTGGTTGAATCAATTTTCACTTATATAAAGAAAACTGGTATAGTTGAGTGCCAAATATCAATAGAAAGATTTTCTTTTGCAATTTGTTTGATTTCATTTGGTTCTGGTTGCGGTTGCTGGATTTTCGTTTTGTTCATTATGTTTCTTATTAGGAAGATTGTTTATTAGCAAAAGTTTTCCCGACAATGCATTTTAACTAGCCTATGGGCATATTTGGCCGCCCTTTGATGTAAAAAGCGCTCAAATTTGAAATTGGATTCAAGCTGGGAAGTGTGTAAACTCCTCTGAGCCAATAACATGACATTCACTAACATTTTATTTGTGCAAAAATTCTTTTAAAAAATATCAAACGATATTAAACACAGTTTTTTTAATACTTTTATGTATACTATTGTGTTACTGCCTAAATCTATGTCTATAAAGAACTGAATTTTCTTTCGCAAGGAAGTATTTACTTTAGTAATAGTAAAGTCTTAAAAAGTTCAATAAAAAAAAATTAATTACTTTAAATAAAAAAATTCAACCAATTAAGTATTAAGATTAAAAAATAAATAAACAGGCTCCAAATTATTAGTTATTGCCCAACTATTCAAAATCTTGTTGAGATAATAATAATAAAGAGGGCAAACTTTGAAATATTGGTATTACGATATTTTGAATTTTCAATGATTTAATAATAGTTAAGAATTTTTGTAGTTTTGAGAGTGATTTAAATAAAATTTAATTATGAAATAATTTAGGACTAATATTAGGGTTCTAAATAATAAAATATGATAAATTATATTTTTATTTAATAAAATTTAAGAAAATATATGTTTAGATGATAAATGTCATTTGATCAAAACAGAGATGGGGTCTAGTTACCTAATTGTTGGTCGCATGTAGTCATAGTCTGGGCTGGACCGTAAAACGACATCAACTTATTAGGGCCAAATTTGATTGAGCCTGATAAAAAGCCCAACCCAACTAAGTAAATAGATTTCCACCGCCCTTAGCCAAAACCCTAGAAGCTCACTCGTTTTCGCTCTCTGCACGTTTTCCGGGGCACTCGGATTTGAGGGAATTACTGCTGAAACGTAACGAGAGAGAAATCATGGCGGACGTTATGATAATGAACGAAATAGAAGCAACGGCGAGCCGGCTCGGCATCGATCTCTCCGAAGTCGATCTAGACTCCATTAAACTCCCGCCTGGTGAAGATTTTGGCATCATTAGGTATAATTTTTGTTCTAAAATTGTTTAGGTTCCGTTTGGCTGCCAGAAAGCAGAGAAAGATATGGGAAATCAATTCCTAGTTCCATACTAATGCGTTGGTGCTTGTATTGATATGCTGTTGTATATACTGGAAAACTAGGTTTTGTTTTCATAAATAGTTGTTTTAAAACTCTTAATGAGCAATTTGTGAGAAGGAAATTCATGACGTGTGTAGAAATTTTGATTTTCCTTTGTTTGTAGCCTTGTTAGGCTTTTTATACGCTTGGCAATTCGACTGATTGGTTGGGTTTTCAATTCTTAGTTGATTGCTGAGTAGAATGCTCAAATTTTTATTCTTTTTTTCTTATAATTTACGGAAAGTATGTATTCGTCAGCTGAGTTTTGAGTTCGATCAGGTATGTACTTCCATTCTGATGCTTTAGTTCTTTTTGGTGAGTAGTGATGATGGGGATGTCTATGAAGATGAGGAGACGGAAGTTGACTCTGGATTTAGTAACATTATTGTCGTTGATAATCTCCCTGTTGTTCCTCGAGAAAAGTTTGAGAAGCTTGAGGGTGTTATTCGAAAAATCTATAGTCAGATTGGTGTTATTAAAGAGGATGGTCTCTGGATGCCGATTGATCCTGAGAGCAAGAAGACCTTAGGTTACTGCTTCATTGAGTATAATACACCTCAGGTACTTATATTTCTTTCCTCATCTTCCCCTTCTACGTGTGTACTTTTCTCCTAGATGTATTGTGACTGGCCTCTTACACAATCCTCAGAGGGAATTTCTTTAATTTATCTTTGTGCAGAGTGGAGTTTAGTTGGGGTGTGGGGCAATCTAAAATAATGGGAATTTTGACCATTTATAGTAGTAATCAGAATTTTAATGGATGGAGCTGGTTTCATAGTCATAGGACATTGATTTTGCATTATTTATCGTGCATTGATATTGTCTATTGGTAAACTTATCTATCTTGTTTAGGAGTATGCTGTCATACTAACAGGACTCAAAGTATTTGTGTAAACAAGATATGATGAGTGTATGAGGTGGAAATTTTAGGTGTTGATATGCATGCTGGTATTCATCAGAAAGATTATTTTGGATGCTCTGCTTATTGTTTGGAAAAAATCATTAAGCCTTGGATTGTCTTTGGATCATTGCTGGTTCTAAATCCCATAGGCTGCTATTTTTTGAATTGATGTTGTTTTTGCGGCAATTTAATTGTCCTTTACTTGTGGCCTGTATGCTAGTTTATCCTTTCAGTTATCTGTCTCAGAATTTAAATGTAACTTGTGGATCTTGGTGAATGATAATCTAATCCTTTTCTGGTTTCTGCAGGAAGCTGAGCTTGCCAAGGAGAAAACAAATGGCTACAAGTTGGACAAAGCACATATTTTTGTTGTGAACATGTTTGATGACTTTGATAAGTTTATGAAAGTTCCAGATGAATGGGCCCTTCCTGAAATTAAGCCATATACACCAGGGGTAACTACTTGAACGTTGTTATATTTCTTTGTTATGTTTATATCATGTTTTTCTTCCATTCTCTTTTATATATCCTGAACTTTGTATATGACCTGATTATTGTACAATTTTCTCCTTCATTGTTCTCTCTCTATTAAATGATATTATGGCCTTGGTTTATTGACATTTGTTTGATGAACGTACCTTGCTGTTTGATATTTGCATTTTAGCTTTAAATGTGATTTATGAGTTCCTTTACCTATTATGTGGTGCACTGTTAATGGGAGTCATGAACATTAAGATTTTGGCTGTTTGATATTTGCTTTTTATCTTGACATGTGATTTACGAGTTCCTTTACCTATTATATGCTGCATTGTTGGTGGGATTTGTGAACATTAAGATTTTGGCTCCATATATTTTTGTATACTCCCTCTGTACATTTGTATTAGTCATTCTGACATTTATGATATTTCGCTTTCATATACTAAGTAAAAACCTTTCCTGCGTCTATCTTTGTGCTAGCTGATTAACTGTTGAGACGATTTCAGGAAAATCTCCAAAAGTGGCTAACTGATGAAAAGGCCCGAGATCAGTTTGTGATTCGTGCTGGCTCAGATACTGAGGTTTTATGGAATGATGCAAGGCATTTGAAACCAGAGCCTGTTTACAAGCGCAGTGTGAGTAGATAGAAAATCTGAATTTACTGTCATTGTCATGCAAGACTTTGTTACTTGTCTATATTCTTGGGATATGCGTGTGTGAGCATTGCATGTGAAGCATAATTTTTGCACTTAGCTGCGGTTGTGTTTTTAAAACCAGATTAGTCAGTCACCTTTTTTTTAAAAGAAGAAAAAAGAATTATTAAGAGTCCAATGATGAGTGATACTTCCTTTTTGTTTTTACAGTACTGGACTGAAAGTTTTGTTCAGTGGTCCCCACTTGGTACCTACCTTGCAACAGTCCACAGGCAAGGTGCTGCCGTTTGGGGAGGTGCTAGCACTTTCAATCGCTTAATGCGTTATGCTCATCCCCAGGTTAGCTTTTGGGTTTTCATTTTTTAGATATATTATCTAAGCCTTTACCTCCTGATCTTGATAATTTGAGCCTTATGGGACTAACTCCAGGTTAAACTCATTGATTTCTCCCCTGGTGAGAAATATTTGGTGACCTACAGCAGCCATGAACCAAGCAATCCACGTGATGCAAATGTGAGATGTTTCTACTTTGCTTTTTTTTTTCTTTTTTTCTTTTTAAAAACACCTCTTTGTTATGTTTATCGTTACTGCTGAGCCAGTGCTGATGCTATTATATATTTAATATTTAGAGGGTTGTGATAAATATCTTTGATGTGAGAACGGGGAAAGTGATGAGAGATTTTAAAGGAAGTGCTGATGAGTTTGCTGTTGGAGGGACTGGGGGTGTTGCTGGAGTTTCGTGGCCTGTTTTTAGGTGAGTATTCTTACCAAATAATCTACTTGTATTTTTTGTCTTGAATGAGATTATTTTCCTATACTGATTTGTATGTAAAATTATCCAGATGGGGAGGAGGAAAAGATAAGTACTTTGCCAAACTTGGGAAAAATATGATCTCTGTATATGAAACTGAGACATTCAGCCTTGTGGACAAGAAATCTTTGAAGATTGAGAATGTTATGGACTTCAGCTGGTCACCAGCTGATCCTATTCTTGCACTTTTTGTTCCCGAGCTTGGTGGTGGTAACCAGCCTGCTAGGGTGAGTGCTTGTTTTAAATTGCAGTTGCCTCTTAGTTAATGTGTGCAATTCTGATGTTCTTGCGTGATCTCTTTCCTAGGTGAGTCTTGTTCAAATTCCTGGTAAAGAGGAGTTGAGGCAGAAGAATCTTTTCAGTGTTAGTGATTGTAAGATGTATTGGCAAAGCAATGGAGACTATCTTGCAGTAAAGGTTGATCGCTATACAAAAACCAAAAAAAGCACATATACAGGCTTTGAGCTGTTCCGAATTAAGGAAAGAGACATACCGATTGAGGTTTTGGAGCTTGACAATAAAAATGACAAGATCATAGCCTTTGCTTGGGAGCCAAAGGGCCACAGATTTGCTGTTATACATGGTGATAGCCCAAGGCCTGATATTAGTTTCTACTCTATGAAAACTGCTCATCACACCGGCAGGGTATCAAAGCTCACGACCCTGAAAAGCAAGCAAGCAAATGCACTTTTTTGGTCACCGTCTGGCCGTTTCATAGTGCTTGCTGGGCTCAAAGGTTTCAATGGTCAGTTGGAATTTTACAATGTTGACGAGCTTGAAACCATGGCTACAGCTGAACATTTCATGGCTACAGATGTGGAGTGGGACCCTACTGGGAGGTAAATGTTGATAACTTGAATATAGGAGTAGGACTCATTCCTTTTGGCAGCGCTAATTCATGCTATATAAGACTAAATGAAGAAATATGAGCACTTGTCCAAGTGTTTAGTTATTTGTTTTAAAGGTGCATATAAAATTTAACTGGCACTAGTGTGATTTTTAGATTAGGGCATAATTGCTTGCTAATTGAAATAGCACTCAAAAGTATTTCACATTTGTGCCAAGCATTTTTATTAATTTTCCTAATAGGTGATTGGAAAAAGCATTATAAGGGCATAAGTGCTTTCTCATTGGCCCTACGGAATGGAGCCTTAACGTAACTGTGAAACGGTTTTAGTTAATGTTTGGAAAATGTATCATCTAGAATGGCTTGAAAACTTCATTTTATTATTATAATATTTTTGAGTTCTCTTGTTATTTATATAATTAAGTGGTGTTTGAAATACAAATTTTTTGTATAAACTTTTGTGTACAAATTGACATGGCATGATAGTATTAGGTACTACATGGTCTACATTATTTATTGTTAATTTCATTGGTTAATGAAAATACAAAATCAATGCAATTAACAACAGTTAAATGGTGTAGGCCATGTAGTAGCATGCTACATTAGTTTGCACACAAGAGTTTGTTTAAAGAGAGTTACTTTATAATTTGGTTGTAATTGTGTACACTTTTCGCATCTATAGGTATGTTGCGACTGCTGTGACTTCAGTTCATGAGATGGAAAATGGGTTTAATATATGGTCCTTCAATGGCAAGTTGCTTTATCGTACACTGAAGGATCACTTTTTCCAGGTAAAGATGAATTGGTCCATTTATATATCGGTCTTTATGATTTTGTGATTCAGTTGTGGACAAAATTTTTTCAAAATTCTCGAGGATTTTTGTCAATTATGATTGAATGTATTTCCTTGTATGTATTCTTCCTGTTAAGTGAGAGATGCTTGAGGTGGAATTAATATTTTTCTGTGGATGCAATGGTTAAGTTAATACTTGAAACTTTTGACACTCGGGATTAAATCTTTCTCCATCTGAGCATCTTGGGCTACTTTTTGCAGTTCTTGTGGCGCCCCAGGCCGCCATCCTTCTTGACTCATGAGAAAGAGGAAGAAATTGCAAAGGACCTGAAGAAATACAGCAAGAAGTATGAGGCAGAAGATCAGAATGTCTCCCTGGAATTGAGTGAGCAAGAGCGTGAGAAGCGAAAGACATTGAAGAATGAATGGGAGAAGAGGGTCAGTGAGTGGAAACGATGGCACGAGGAAGAAAAACTGGAAAGACAGAGGTTGAGAGATGGGGAAGACAGTGACGAGGAAGAGGAGTACGAGGCCAAAGAAGTCGAAGTTGAGGAGGTGCTGGATGTTTCAGAGGAAGTCCTTCCTTTTGATGAGTAACTTTTAAAATGATCCCTCTATCTCTTCAAATTAGAACGGTGTAGTACAGATCTCTCAAGACAACCGGGTGATGAACTTGTGAAGAAGTTTCTGAATTTGTCTATTGAAATGGTCTTGTTGGGAGTGAAGGTTGTGTGTGTGAATTATTTTCCTTCTTGACGAATTTTGTTAGTATTATGACAAGCATCTCAGTTAATTTTGTAACGCTTTTAGATCCGAATCAATTTTGCTTGCTTGCTTTTTTCCATTCAATATCTAATTTATCTTTCATTGTCTGGTGGACTGAATTAAGGTGGATAAAGATGAGAATGATATTTTTTGGTTAGCCTTTTAATCGAAGGATGGTTGTAATTAAGATGATGAATGTAGTTGCAATTGCCTTTTTATTCCTTGAAAAATTCTATTTTGTTCAAAATTTGCAAACTCTTTATTTAAAATTTAATGGCAATGAACTTCCGGTTTCTATTCTGAAATTATAATATTCTACTATTTATCAGTTTGTTTATTTTCAGGTAAGAATTATATAGATATATGCAAATTATGATGTTAGTGTTATATTGAAAACATAATTATTCAGGAGGAGAGAGATTTTTGTATAAATTCTATTTGTATAAATGAATATACTGGTATTATGAATTTTCTTCAAAAGAATTTAAATGAAAAAAGGGACCCCGAGAGAGAAAACCTCATGGCTAAGAGAACTTGGCAAAACAAGTGCCCTTTTGATTGAGCATGGAAGTGCTCAGTATAATAAATTACCTTCCCATGTTAAGGATACAAGTTGATTAGAATAAATCTTATTAAAGAATGTAACTGAAAAGCAGAAACAAAATCGTCATTCTCCACAGTTTTCAGTCCATTTCCACCACTGAAGCATCAATAAATCCAAAAGCCAATAAAATTTTCTATTGCCAATTACCTGAATCTGAATGGGTGAATATGGTACACGGATAAATATAAAGAAAAGTTTGTGGACTTCAGAGGATTCAATAATGGCCAACAAGCCATCACAATTCACAAATAATTAAAGTTTGTATAAACATGCTTTCTCACTCACTCACTCACTCATTAGTTTATAAGAAGATAAACTTTAGCCCATCCAAATTTCAGCACCCAATTATTCAATCTTTAACCCAAAAACAGAAGAAGTCAAGTACACACCAACTTTTTGGTAGATAATATGAGAATGTAACAAATTGAACCATGACATCTTGTTGCTTTTTTTCTTTTCTTTTTTTTATAAAAAATTTCTGGTAGTTAATCCATTTTTACATCTTGATATTGCCCGAAATACAAATGATTTCATTAGTTGTTGTGACAACTAACAAAATATAGTTAGTTGCCTATGATTTGAACCCACACCTAAGAATGTTTGCTTCCTTTTCCTCGGTTATTTTAGCAAGTGGAAAATAATAAAAAAAGAAACCCATTGGTTTTGTTTTTCTTGAACACACCATCGCACGGGAACTCTTTCCTTAATGGAATACGAATTGCGTTCGTATTATTTTATATTAAGTTGTAATATAAAGTTTTCTCAACTCTTTTAAAAAAAATTTATTGTAATTTTTAAGTTTTCATTATATTCTTAAAAATTTTTAAATATAATTTATAAATTCAAAATTATCATAAAAAAATAAAGAAATTGTATGATACAAGTAAGTGTATCGTAGCCCTACTACATGATTTGAATTCACACATATAAGTATCTCTGTTTCCTCTTCTTTGGTCATTTCCAGAGGTGTGAATTAAAGGCAAAAACAAAAGTAGAAAACCCATTTGTTTCTTTAACTTGTCATGTGTGAAATTAAGAAGAAAAAAAAATTAAAATGGAAATGGGCCATAGATATGAAAAAATTATTGAAATATTAAAATAGAAAATGATTTTTTTTACTTAAAAAATAAAAATTTATGTGATGACAAACCGTTAGTCTATCAACATCTCTCTTGTCCAACGGGGATATATTCCAGCTTTCTTCCACCACTCGCCAGCAGCATTTGTTGGCCTACATACCAATCATCTCAAGATTCTTCATGATCCATCAGCCATCTCTCTTTCTATGCCAGATTCCAGCTATACTTTAACCAATAAACAATCAACCATATTGCTAATATATATATGTATGTACAGTATATGCTGTATCAGTGTATCTCTTAACTTTTTCTTTACATTTTCGACTCTTTTATTGCAATTATTTTTTAAAACTTTTTTATAATATGGCTCTTAAATTAAAAAATATAATAAAAAAGTTTTAAAATAATTAAAATTTTAAAAAATTGTATGATATATAATTAAATGTACTGTAGTGCTATCCAATAATTACCCCAGAAGAATTTAATAAGTTTCCAATCATGATGACGATTAAGAATAATTGGTCATACATACCACTATATCCCAGACCCACCATTTCCTTTCCTCTCTGTCTTAATACTGTAGAGGCTGGTGACCACGATGCACAATCCCTAAGGATTCACACAATTTCCATGCAACAAGGTTCATGATACTCCAGATGGTTGATAAGAAAGACATACGTCGAAAATTTATGAAGATTTTGTGATATTGGATGTTAATTGGAGGGTCATTTATATGTTTAATTGGTTGAATATTCTTTATTATTTAGATTTCGGTTATGTAGCACTTTCATTTGCAATAATAATTCAGGCTTCCGGAACTCTTGCGTGGACTCCTCAAAAATGTGTTGGTGGAACTAAAACTAACAATTCAAGATATTTATTTCATTCAAAGGTGCCAGTTGCTTTAACAATTAGGAGATTTTTATTATAATTAATTAACTTTCAATGGATTTGAAACTTGAAAGTTAATCTATTTTTTATAACATTTTTGGTTTTATTTCAAGATTAGAAAGGGGTAATTATAAGGTACGTAATACTGTAAAAGAAGAAAAAATAAAACATTTGGGTGGATTGAATAAATGTTTTTGTCTAAGTTTAAATTTGTCAAAAATAAAAAATATATATATATTTAAAAAATTTTATGATTGAAAACTTAATTAATTCCATAGATTATATGTAAATGTAATCAGGATTCAGGATATTGCGTAATGCAAATTCCAACATTAATAATTGAAGAGACAGCTGGTAGTCGATTTGATATCTGAAATCGACCAATTTAATTGATTAATTTCGATAACTATAATATGCTAAATTAATACCAATCAATCGTTTCCTTTATCTAAGTTTTAAGTTGCCAAAAAAAAACACAAGAAATAGAGAAAAAAGAAGAAGAAAAAACTAATGGTTGCAGAAATTTAATAAAATTTGTCCACAAATATCTCTTAATTATGATTACAACAAATAATCTAAGTTAGTGTTATGTTATTGTTAAGTAACATAAATCAATTATATTAATGCAATTCCGTCAATAATTAGAGAAAATGAATGAGATTAAGATTCCTTTCCAACTCTAAATCAGATCAATAATTTCAATAAATTTACAAAATTAAACTAATTTATGGTCAATCAATAATTTCAATAAATTTACAAACAAACTAATTTATGGTCAACTTTTTCCATTTCATTTTTCATAAATTACGTTGAATTAGATCCAATTGGATCCCCATGTGATAAATTTTAATTTTATAAACAAAACAAATAGTAAAACGTTAACAGAAAAATCGTAACGAGTATTTAATTCCTATGCGTGAAAGAAACTGTGCTGACTGCAGATTAATTGATTCTCCTTCCAAACGAAAGGAAAATTATATATATATATATAATGAACCTAAATTAAATTAATTTTTTCTTGCATCACGCAAATCTATCATATATGTGTACCTACACCTAGAGGCAGCTAATTGTTTTGGTTTGTTTGGTCATATCCATTTTTTGCATGCTGTAATTTTATGGGAAACTTTCTTAGAAGATAATAATATCCCGTTTTGTAATGTGTTAATTAAAGAAAAAGCTTTATGTTTTATAGTATTTGTTAGTTTTAGCATTTATTTATTTATTTTTTGGAGAAAATTGTTAAAATGTAGATCACTAATTTGATACTCCTAAAAGACTCATTACTATTTTAATTTACATGTAATTATACATTAATCTAAAGTTTAATTTTAATGTTAATTAAATTTGATAAATAATTCTAAAATTAACAATAAAATACATTAAATAAAACCAACTTCGTTTGTGACAACATACCCAAAAGTTGTTTGTTTGGAGTAAGCTATAAATGTATATGTTTCTTAAACAAGGAAAGGCGAAATTCTTTTTCGATTATTATTAATTTAACTTAGCAACAATCAAAATTCTTAAATATTAAAATGCATAATTTTAATCAAGAGTTTTGGGTAGGACAAATGCAGTGGGATTATTCTATCAAATCTTGGTCTTTATATATTAAATATTTTACCTCATTACTATTACAATTTTATAATTAATTATTTTTATTAAATACATATTTAACAAGATTTAATTAAATGGTTGTAAGATTTATTAAAGACTATCTCAATTTCAAAACTGTTACTAATCTAATTTTTTTTAAAACATGAATAAATCATTAATTGCAACAAAAATGCAATAGTTGATGGAATAATTAGTCAAAAATTTGGGCGATAATAGAAAAATTGTTTGAAAATACACTTTAGAAAACTAAAGTTAGGTCTTGAGTCTTGAGTGAGTTCATCGGGAATGAAGTGATAGCTAAAGTGGGGTGGTACGAGTGGTACACAGAAGTTTCTTCTATCAAAATGAGAACAAACATTTCTTGAAATGACAAAATGGCCGCTTGATAGTTGGTTACGTGTCAATTTTCAATTTGTCATATATTACCCTCAATAATTAATATAGAGTGGAGACACAGAGAAATCGACTACTATTGGTTTGTTAAAACGATGACGTGAAAATGATCTCTTGGAAATACTTTATTCGATAGCTTATAAATACAGCCAAATTAGAGTGAAGCTTATTGCAAATTGTAAAGAGAGAAATTGAAGGAGAAAAATTCCATGGCCCCAACCATTATTTCCTCCACTTTCCTTCGCTTTATTCTCTCTGCTTATCTTCTTCTTCTTCTCGTTCTTCTCTGCTCTTCGAAGGAGAGCTTTGCTTTTGAAGGAAGAGAATCTGCCGAAAGCCAGGAGCATGTTCTTCATACAATTCAACTCAGATCTCTTTTTCCATCATCTGTTTGCAATCCTTCTACCAAAGGTCGATTGTTTCTCTTAATTTCTGGATTTCTTTATGTCTTGTACAATAATTTTGTCTGTGGTTAATTAATTTTGCTTCGGTTTTTTTGTTTTTGCTTTCATTAGAATTATTGCGAAACATTTTCCAAACTTTCTTGTAAAGAGATAGTTTAGAAGCATTCATTACAGTGATAGTATGATGTGAATACTTTTTATTTATTATATATATATATATGTGTGTGTGTGTGTGTGTTATACGATAAATTTTGGTAGTATAAGAAGTTCGAGATTCAAATTCTAGTTAGAAAGAGTTTTGATTTATTTTTTAATAATAATTATTTAAAATATTATAATAATTTTACAGACCATAGATGGATGTAATTTGGACTTCTTGTAATATAAGATTTTACTATATATAAAAAGTAACTGAGATCCACTGTTGGGCATATTTTAAAAGTATATATAAAAAAATAATAATATTCCGTTGTAGCACTATCTAAGGATAAAGTTTTGATTATTTGTGAAAATTAATTAGCAGACCATGTGAAACTTTAAAAGAATTTAGTAATATAAATTTATTATTATTACAATGATAATCATTTTGGAAAATGAACTAACTAGAAATGAGTTATAGTCATTGGCGTTTCAACACCACAATATTTTTCCTGATCCCACCAACTAATCATTCATTAGAGCTATTGGGTCTTT
>JAVXUL010000019.1:12577306-12588042 GCA_035590515.1 Trichilia minutiflora
ATATAAAATTAATATATTATTGTCATGAGGAATTTGACCATATTAGGGACAATCACATGTTCACATAAGAAAGTTCAGCAAAAGTCTTTTTTGACAGCTATTTTGCATTGATTTAATTGGAGGCAGGATAGATAGAAAGGAAAATATAATATCGTAAGCAAACGCAAGCATGAAGTAAACTTTTTTTTTTTTTCAGAATCTAAATAAAAAATAGAAAAAAAAAAAAAAGGGACGGCCGTCATATGGTAATTGACCTAACTTCATTTTCTGTGAGTTGGCTTTTCTTCCATGTAATTCCTAAATAACAATGAATTTTATACTTCAGCCAACGACAAGAAGTCATCTTTGAAAGTAGTTCACAAGCATGGTCCATGTTTTCAACCTGCTAATGGAGACAAAGCACAGCCTCCATCACACTCAGAACTCCTCCAACAAGACCAATCCCGAGTTGACTCAATTCACTCAAAACTCTCCAAGAGCTCAGCCAGCCGTGCCAAGGAGACGGATGCCGCCACACTGCCAGCCAAATCCGGCAGCGTGGTGGGTTCAGGCAATTATATCGTGACGGTGGGTCTTGGCACTCCCAAAAAAGAGTTATCACTCATATTTGATACAGGAAGTGACCTAACTTGGACACAATGTGAGCCTTGCGCGAAATATTGCTATCAACAGAAGGAAACTAAATTTGACCCATCAGTGTCCAAAACATACAGCAATATTTCTTGTTCATCGCCTCTTTGCAGTTCACTGGAATCAGGAACAGGTAAATAAAGATCGTCACAAACTTTATTTTGGATATGTATATGATATCTGATGATCTTATTAATTGGAGGAATAATAACAAATAGGTCCTTGAGGTTATTGTCAAATTTTTAATATTCTCTTCTGATATAAAATTACTTGTCTTTTAAAAGAAAAATTAAGTATAAATTACTATTCCCATAGAGTTAATGGTTGAGTTTTTGTTATATTTATTTTATTTTATTAATATATTTACTCAGTAAAATTTTAGATCGCGAGACAATTATAGGTGCCCAACAAAATAAATAAGGTATTTACATTTACTTTTGACTTTGCTAACTTATTTTTTTTCTAATCTTTTAATAAAATTAGGACATGCAAGTGGCATATACAAAATCCTAAAACTAAGATTTATTTTATTTATAAATCAAATAATAAAACATGTCATTTTAATAATTAAGAATTTTAATTTCACTAACTGGTTTTTTGTTTTTGTTTTTGTTTTTTTCTTCTTGCAAAAAATTGGAGATAATTATTGCCTTTATTTTCTTATTTTTGTGAATTTGAGTCCTGATAATTTAAAAAAAACAAAAACAAAAAGTTGAAACGATATACTGTTAGCAATATAATAATAAATTATAATTATTTTTTTAATATATTTTTAGGAAAATGGAGGCTTTTTTTTTGTTCTTATTCAATCATTTCTCTAGTTGAAGTTGGAGTAGGTGATATGGTTGATTGTTGAAAAAACATATCAAGTAAAGCAAAGATTTAATTTGAATTCAACTAGGTTTTTAATCTTATTTCTTATATCAAATAGATTTTAATAGTGCTTTTCTTATTAAGTCTTAAATCTGCAGGAGAAGAGAGAAAGTTGTAGTATAAAGTTTGAGGAAAAAACAAAAAGTTAGTGAAGTTAAAATCCTTAGTTGTTAAAATAATATATTTTAATATTTAATTAATTAGGATAATTACATGCAAAATAAATTTTCACTCTAAAATTTTATATTTGGCACACATATCCTTGTCTTTTTAAAAGATTAATTATATTAGGAATGTCCAAATCCATTTAAATATATGCATGCTTAAATATTACTATCGATATTACTGTTTCGTGAAATCATTTGTGATATTTGATTGGTTAATAGCTAGTAATTTCATAAGTATATTAATGAATTTAATATGAGAATTAATTTAAATATTCTCATGCTACATGCAGGTAATGCACCCAATTGCTTATCTTCAACCTGCATCTATGGCATCCAGTACGGCGACTCATCATACTCAATCGGGTTCTTCGGTAAAGAAACCCTAACCTTAACGCCGGCAGACGTTTTCTCAAACTTTCTCTTCGGCTGCGGCCAGAACAACCGTGGCCTATTTGGCGGTTCGGCTGGTTTGCTTGGTCTTGGCCGAGACCAAATCTCTATAGTCTCCCAAACTGCCCAAAAATACAAGAAACTCTTCTCGTACTGCCTTCCATCATCATCCAGTTCAACCGGCCACCTCACTTTCGGTAACGGCAACGGCGTCTCAAAATCCGTGAAATTCACTCCCTTGTCCACTAGTTCTCAAGGCTCATCATTTTATGGTCTGGACTTGACCGGAATCAGTGTCGGCGGGCAAAAACTATCCATTGCAGCATCAGTGTTTTCGACCGCTGGTGCGATTATCGACTCCGGAACTGTCATAACGCGTCTACCACCAGATGCATACGCTGCCCTGCGAAAAGCTTTCCGTCAAGTGATGTCAAAGTATCCGACGGCTCCGGCTTTGTCGATTTTAGACACGTGCTATGATTTCAGTAATTATGCAACCGTTTCATTTCCTAAGATTAGCTTGTTTTTCAGCGGTGGTGTTGAGGTGAGTATTCACGCGACAGGGATTCTGTATGGCAGTAGTCTGTCACAAGTTTGTCTAGCGTTCGCCGGAAACAGTGATGTGACCGACGTAGCAATTTTCGGAAATACGCAGCAACATACCCTGGAAGTTGTTTATGATGCTGCTGGAGGGAAGGTTGGGTTTGCGTCTGGAGGTTGCAGCTAAATAATTAATTATAGATATCGATGAAGAAGAAATCTTCCTCAAGCTTGCTTGTTATAAACATGGTAAGACAGAATAAAAAAAGAAACGAATTAAGTTTTGCTGCAATATGTACAAGATAATGTTAAATGCAATAAAATAATTGCATGTACTGCGATTGAACAAGATTGCAGGGACAATGATATGTAAGAAGTCAAGTGTTTAATATTAAAACCTAGGTTTTGATAATTAAGCTATTACAATTATGTAAACCAAAGCTAAAGAGTCTGTTAAACTTACAACTCATATAGAAGACAATTTCTCTGATCAAGCATGACATCAAGCGTCTCGTGAAAAAAGACTAAATTAACTAATGGCTAGTTTAAAGTTCTTTTTTTTTTTTTTTCCAATTTAAACGTTAGTTCAAAGTCAATTTGATATAACATTTTAAGTATAATCTTTTAGAATAAATTTTTCATAAGTTGAGATTTTGTAAATTTATTGGTTTGTTTAATTGTAATGAATATTTTTTAATAAAACTGTATAATTAAATTTTTTAAAGTTATGTTAAAAGAAAATTCAGTTATGTTAAAATTTTGAATTAGACAAATTTAAAATTTAGATTTCATTTAATAGAGTAAAATATTTTTTATATTGTTAAAATTAAAATTTTTAAAAATAACAATAAAAAATCTTTTGATTAATTAAAAAAAATACTATGCCAATTATTGACTTCTGAATTTCACCTCTTCAAAAACCAACATGTCAATTTATTTTTTCGAGGGTTATTTTATTTTATTTTTTTTATCTTTCTCCAATCACCTTGCCTTGAACAAGCCTTTCATTTATCTCTAATCATAAAATAAGGTCAAGGGAAAAACTATACTTGCATAAGGTCGACATTTTCATCTCAAATATTGGTTATATAAGGCTAGCCTAGGTAGCCTAATGTAATATGCTAGAACCACCATGGCACAGTCACATTGTTTCTGTCAGTTCTCTTTTACGACAAACTGTTCGTCAGGTTTTTCTTGCAGACTTCTCTTCTTTGTTTATGCCCAACAACTCTCTCACAGTCAGATTGTTTCAGTCAGTTATCTTTGACCACCAACTGTTTGCAACCGTAATTCGTCACCACTTGGTAAGTTCTAGTATTAAATGTTTGTAATTATTATTATCAATATCATTATGCAAAATAAGTTATGTAATTAAAATTATTATTAATATTGTATTCACGTTAATTTCAGTTTCAGGGAAACAAACTCTAGAAATCGTCAGTAAGTATTGCCCATGCTCTACGCTGAATGATCATCGCAAAGCAAACAATCCCTCTTTGGAAGAAATTATGCGTAGAGACCAATTTCGAGTCGATTCAAAGAATTCCATGTTTTTAATTCAGAGTTCCAACCCGAATATTTAAACCAAACAAAATACATTTCCTGGCAAAGATGAAAGATAAAACGGCCGATGAGTATTAGATTATAGTAGCCTTTGCGGAGCCAATACAGTATGTTTCTCTCCTTGTTAGAAGTTGCTTTAAACAAAGAGACCCAATTGATGATCCATCCAAGTAAAAACGTATTCAAGCATTCCCTGAAACTCGACATCGTGCGATATATACTCATGGTCGAAGGTACTGCCCATAATTACTCATAAAGAATACAGTAATTCTGCATTGTATATAATCTCAGAAAATTAGGATCATCTTTTAATCTAAACTTAATTTTAAAAATGCATTTGACAGGTGAATTTTTATTTTTATCTTTTATATTTTATTTGCTAATTATTATTAGACCAGTTGACTCGATCAAAGCTTATATTAAGAGGAAATTACCGTTGGTATTTAGATAATAACTTAAAATACATAATCAAGGAATAATTTAGGTTTTTATGATATATCCAAGAATTAATAACACTTGTTCTTTCAACAAATGCGCTTAGACTATCGAATATACCGATGGTTCTTATTCCAACGACTTTTTCTCGACGGAGAAGCTAATGAATCATTAGTCTTAAACAATCACAAGTTCGGATGTGTCAACAACGATACCGGCGATAGTTATTCTGGAGCATCCGCGATCATGGATCTCTACCGAAGTCTGTCATCTATTATTACACAAACTTCAGAAAAATATTTCTCCTACTGTCTCCCTTCGTCTCACAGATCCAATACTGGATATTTAACCTTCAGAAAAAACCGTTAATGTCAAAAACAAGTTCATCAAATTCACTCCTATTAGCACCACTTCCTAGCACTAGCAGTCAGAATTTTACGACATTCTCATAACTGGAAGATGGAAAAAAATTACAGATTCAGGGTACGGTGTTCACTAAACAACCGACGATTTTTTATTCAGGTACAGTCAAAACGCGCCTTCCACCTGCAGCGTACTCAGCTCTGAGATCAGTATTTCAAAAAAACATGACGAAATATAAGATGATTAAACCAGTTTCGATTTTTGATACATGTTACAAACTTTCAATCTTAGAAGCTTTGATACTGTTGCTATTCCAAAGATTACTTTCCACTTCTTGGGCGATGTTGACCTTGATCTGGACGGGAGGGGGATTTTGGTCGTCTTTTCTGACCACACAGTGTGCTTGGGGTTTGCTGGAAATAATGATGAAACATCTTTTATTTACTTTGGGATACTAAAATCAATCTATTCAATAGTAGATTTTGAAAAGCGGGTGCTTTTCAAATTTGGCACTGATTTACGCATGAATTTATCGTCTTCACGAATATTTGGGATATAAAATCTTTGATCCCAAACAAATAATTTTGCTTATTTTTCTCTTTTTGCTTTTTGATTGGGTTAGAGTGCAAATGGATGACAAATTGCTGTCGTAAAAAAGAACAATCGTGACCCACTTGGTTTGTTTTTGTTTTTTCTTATAACCAAGCCAACAATTGTAGAAAAAATAATCAATCGGATATTGTAAAATAAAAAAAAAATCTCTTTTTTTTGCAGTGCCCGGGACAAATTTTGAAAGTTATATATCGAAGTATGAAACAACAGTTGAATGAATAAATCTATTCCTACTGCACTTGAGATATCTAGAAATCATCCGACAAGTGGGAGTTTCTGAAGAGTTCACAGTTGAATGAATAAGAGTTGTAGTAAAAATATTAATAATGTTGATGATGAGTTGTAAAAGTAGATAAATTTGATGACGAGAACTGTCATACAAAAATCATTCAATAAAAAGTACACCGTCTCCACTGCAAAAATTAAATAAATTTGTTGGTTGGAAGTGGGGTAGAAATATCAAATTTGACGAGGTTAATATTCTAATCATGGTAATTTCTTTACTTAGAACAGATACAGAGATAAATGAGACAAAGTTGTTCCTTAACACTCAGAGTGAAATTATGATTACTCAAACTTTATTAACTTGACTGCTTAATTGAATACAAAGCATGCTTTTATATAAATTTCTAAAACAATTCTAGTTAAATAAAAAATAATAATAATCCCAATGAAACAAGAAATATACTAATTCGAATGAAACAACAAATTCTTGATGCAACTTTCGGAGAGTGAATCTAGTAACCAAAGTCTTTTCCTCAGCATGCTTCACACACGTGTCATTTGGCTTGATGGGATAAAGGTGAGAGTATGTACAATAACTTTCAAAATTGATTTATTCATCAAGCATCATTTAGTATAAAATCCTTTACGATAAGAGTCGTCGTGATAAAGCTGAGAGTATGTACAATAGGGAGTTGTGCAAGAAGCATTCAAAAATGTTGAAGATTTTGAAGGATCTAAAATGGGCTCTTGCTGTGCATAGCAACTTCCTGCACAATGTTGGCATTGTATCCAAGTGATGTTACTTCCTGTATCAAACATTGATGTTAAATTTCGTTTAGGCGTTCCAAAACCAACTGTGACAACGAAGTTTCCATTTGCAATATTGGGTTTTTTTGAAAGAGGTGGTTTAGTCCCAAAGGCAATATCATTAGTAGGAAACTTTCTGGAGGATATGAAATTGAGAGAATCAACTCTTGATTGATCTTGGAGAAGAAATTTGCGAGAAGGTAGACGTCCATTCTTTTGGCCAAGCGGTGAACATGGTCCATACCTGTCCTGTGTGCTATTTTCATACCTGAAAAATGAATGATATATAATGCAATCTTAATTCGACATTAAACAAGCTAACAAATTTAGGGTATGTTTGAAATCGAGGTTTTGCGCCTTCTGCTTTTAAAATTAATTATTAGAAGTGGCAAACATATCGATAGTGTTTAAAGAGAAAGTCATTAACCTTTAGGGGTAGAGCACGATACAGGCAAATGAGACTCCATTTCCACAGTACGTCGGTGATCTGCTGCCAGCTCTGACTCCATAAGCCCAAGAGAAAAATAGTAGAATATAACAACAAAAGAAAGAGCAAAATTTGACCAAGTTATGAAGAAAATCGCTCATATTTGGAACTAGCTAGAAGAAGCAAATTTTAAAATGTGTTGCCAACTTGCTATTGTATTTGTAAATTGGGTATATATAAAAGGATACGAAAGTGACCATATTTTAATTTCCCAATGTAAGGGGCCACAAATTTACGGAGGGGAAAAATATTGGTTTGTAGTGTAGACGCCAAGGACTGATTCAACACTTGTGCCCGGCTATGTTGAATCAAGTCTTCAGTCTTGCTTTAATCATGATATTGGTTTCAAATTCAAAATTCCGCAGAATTTTTTCGTAAAATTTACGTCCAATTCCTTTGAATGTTTCCATTGTGGGTCACCATCAATCTTTATAATACAAGAGATTGGTCAGGACCTACACGGAGAGTAACACTTTGATGCTTGTTGGATTGAGTCTGTGGTGGTTTTTCACAAATTAATGCTTCTAGATTTTACAATTTGATGCTTGTTATTAATAAATAGGAATCAATTAATTAAATTAGCCGGGATTTCTTTTCTTTATTTATGTTTTATGCAAGTAAGAAAAACTAAACGTATAATTAAACACTGTTTACATATTCTAGCTTGGGCTATATGGCCAGTGCAAATGGAGAAGCTATGAAGTACAACTATTTAGTGATATTATTATACGTGTACTTTTACTTAATTAATAATATATAATAATTTAAGAGTATGTTTGCTTTTGAAGTGTTGTGATTACACAACTAATTTTAACTTTTACTCTATATTATACTGTAGAATTAAAAGTATATTAATTAAAATATAAGTGAATTTTATAAAAAATTAGTATTATTAAATATATTTTATAATTTTACTTTTAAGTGAAAGACAATTATCTAAACTATGTTCTAAACTCAATAATCAAATTAATATTCTTTATTTTGAATACAACTTAATTAACATGAGATTATTTTTGAGTTAATCCATTCATTTAATTAAGAAAACTAACCTACCTATTTAATTATGAAAAGTTCAAAACTATAACGTTTTTGCTAATTATGTGCGATGTGATAGATTAAGCATCAAAATAATAACTGGAAATGCAAATTTTTATGAATGTGGACAAAACTTGGGCAAGACTTTGTCTTTTGGAATGGGTCTCAGATGAGTCTGTGGTCCAGTTTTTTGGCAAATGCTTCTAGCTAGATTTTCCAAATTGATTCCCATTTATCCAAAAACATTACCCAAACTATATAAGCTGGGAACTTTTTTCTTTATTTATATATGGTTTATTCAAGTAAAATATACGTCCAAATAGTCTATCGTACATTAAAAATAAAATGAAAACTAAAGATATAATTACACATATTTACATCTTCTAAGTTCTAACTTCCACTGTACATAACTTTAGTATGTGTGTGACTCTCTCTCTATAAGGTAGAAAAAGAGATGTGCAATATGATGAAAGAATTGTTAGAAACATGAATATATATATATATAACATGTTGCAATATTTTGTAACAACTCATAAATATAAAAAGAGAAAAGGATTATCGTCATGAGATTTAGATTAAAAAAAAAAGTTGATATATCTCTGAAAATTGATAAATAAGAGGATGGCGGGAGTCTTGTTCTAGGAAGATGGCGCCCATCGATACATTCAATGCAAGAAGAAGAAGAAGAAATAGGCGCCATCTCTCCTGCGAACAAGAGCCCCAACCTCTCTCTTTCTCTCTTCTTTACTTGCGAGGATGAATATGATTTCCTTTACATTTGCTTACATACCTTTATATAGAGATTTATGGGGTACGTGTAACATGGTTCTTATGTGGGTATGTGTGAAAAAAGACCATCCAGAAAACGGTTTTTATGGGTCGTTTGATTGTGTCTAATCCCGTATAAACAGTAATTAATTACTTTTGAGTTAATGTCTATATGACATAATTTTATTGGACAGGTCTTACGAATAAGGTGAAAAGGATACTTTTATTCAAGGCTTTTGTGAGTATTATTTGGTTTAACGATAAAATCTCTTAAATGTTACACGATATTTAAGGTTTGAATTACGTTCACATTAAAATTTAAAAAAGGATTGATTTATTTTTTGTAATATTCAAATAAAGAAAAAAAAAAGGCATTTGATGAATATGTTATAGATACAATTTTTTTTAATATAAATTGACATGTTATAAGATTATATATAAACTAAACATACTATAAATTAGCTAAATAAAAATAAATTATTTTTCAATATGAGCATCAATTTGTAAAAGCAAAAATTATATGGTAAAATAGTATTCATAATTGATAATTTACCTTTTTCTTATATTAAATAAAATATTGCATCAATAACTATAAATTTTAACTTTTTTAATATATATATATATTTACAAAAAGAAATCTGTGATTTTTTTCATAATGCATCTTCAAGTTGTAGCACGTGTCCAAATCGACATCCAGTGAATCTTCACAATGCATCATCATCTTTGGTATCTTCGCATTTTTGTATTCTTCAAGTTGTAGCACGTCTCCAGTATTTCAGATGGTTGAGCTCGAGGGTACTGCGACATGGATGCTTCAAATGCAGAGCGAAGCTGTGAGTAGACCGATGGAGGAAGACGAGTAATCACTGTTCCGGAATCTAATTTGGTTTTTGATTTTGAAGCCATAGTTGAAGAAATGTTCAACCTTTGATTGTCTACTGTTATACCAATAAGATGTACAATATAATCCGAACTATCGGTTTCACTTTCAAGCCATGTAAATTTGTTGGTTTGACAAATTTCAACTGCTGCTTCAACGAATAAGAGAAATCCTGTGGAGTAAACATTTGCTGGAAGACAGTAACAAATATTTTTCCAAACTTTGGTAGAGTTTGAAGGATAGGAGAATGAGAACCATTCGTCTGTCGCCTAAAATCCCTGCTGCTTGACCAAAACTATCATCATTTCTTTTTTGGCCACACCAAACGCAAAATTAGGAAACGAATAATTGTACAATATTATACATATCATACTAACCATTATTTGAAGGCGAGCAAGTTGTGGCAGTCTCCAGTGATTTCATTCGTACAACAAGGTGTACTGCTCCCAAGTTAACTGTAATATACAAACGGAAATATAGAACTGAAGCAACAAGGCTAAGGAAGAATCTACGTTGGAGCATCCTGATAAATAATTGAAGGTATTATGAATGCAAATGGAATGTATGTAGAATCCTACATATATAGAGTTATAGACGCGCATGTTTCCATAGACAAAAGACTTGAGTGATGAGACAATGTAATGCAAGTCTTTTAGCTCCATAATTTTTCTTTGTCCTTGGGTTCATGGCGTAGTGTATGAGATGGTTTATGTCTTTATGACCTCCTTTGAATTTTGGGTTATTTACAAATCGATCGCCGAGGTTTATGATCTCTTTACATACATATATATATATATAAAGCAAAAATGAAATAAAAATGTATAATTTTGAGAAAAATAATCATACACCATGAACATCTTTGATTATAGGGGTGGCAATTTGGGTCACGACACGATTATTCGACACGAATTCGAAGAGAATAACCGTATCCGTGTTGAGAAAAAATGATACGAATAATAAA
>JAVXUL010000019.1:12588142-12610953 GCA_035590515.1 Trichilia minutiflora
CAAACAAACTCTCCATCTCAATTAGAGATCCTCCGCCAAGACCAAGTTCGAGTTTACTCGATTCAATCTAGACTTTCGAAGAAATCAGCTATTAGAGGTGACATAAAACAGACAGACACCACGACGATCCCTGCCAAGGACGGTACCGAGCTGAACTCCGGCAATTACATTGTTACCATCGGTCTTGGCACTCCAAAGCAAGAATTATCTCTTCTATTTGATACAGGAAGTGACATTACTTGGACACAATGCAAGCCCTGTGTGACATCTTGCTACAAACAAAAGGAACCAATATATGATCCCACCAAGTCCAAAACTTATACTAATATTTCTTGCTCATCAGAAGTGTGCGATTCAGTAGAGTCTGCTACAGGTAAATACACGGAAAATTTCGAACTCCTTATTGGCAATTAATACTATACGTCTAAACTTTGTTTGTTAAGCAGGTAATTTAATGGATTGTGAAGATTCAACATGTGTGTATGGAATCCAGTATGGAGATTCCTCGTACTCAGTTGGATTCTTTGCCAAAGAAACCCTAACCCTAACTCCTTCAGATGTTTTTCAAAACTTCGTCTTCGGTTGTGGCCAAAATAACAAAGGACTCTATGGGAAATCTGTTGGCTTGCTCCGTCTTGGGTGAAACCCATTATCTGTAATCTCTCAAACTGACGGAAAATACAAGAGTTTCTTCTCGTACTGCCTTCCATCATCTCCTAGTTCAACAGGTCATCTCACTTTTGGCAAAAGTGACAACCTCTCAAAAACCGTAAAATTCATTACACTTTCAGCTCTTTTTGAAAACACATCCTTTTACGGCCTTGATACTGTAGCAATTAGCGTTGGTGGCAAAAAACTCTCCATTGCCAAATCAGTTTTTTCAAACACAGGTACGATTATTGACTCCGGAACTGTCATCACACGCCTACCACCGGCTGCATACTCCACCTTGCGATCAGCATTTCGTAAAGCAATGGTAAAATATCCCAGGGCACCTGCTTTCTCTCTTCTTGACACGTGCTATAATTTCAGCAATTACACTTCAGTTTCCGTGCCTCATATTAGCTTCTTCTTCGATGGTGGCATTGAGGTGAATATAGACCGCTCAGGAATTTTGTACACAATTAGTCTATCGCAAGTATGTCTGGCAATGGCCGGAAACAGTGACGCTAGTGATGTAGCAATTTTTGGAAATGTGCAGCAAAAGACTACGGAAGTTGTGTATGATGTGGGTGGCCAGAGAGTTGGTTTTGTTCCCAAGGGTTGTAGCTAGCGAATTTTAGTTGTATGGAGATCTTACAGAAGAATAGATCAATACAATCTTCCTCAAATTGGTAACAACCAATTATGTTTCTGTTTTATCGTTAATAATGGAAGAGAAATACTTCTGTACGGAACAAAAGCGAATTGTATTAGTGGCTTAAGATATGTATTACCTAGCTATATAAATGGTTCGAAAGTATTCGACTATCAATTACTTTGCGTTTGGCGAATTCTGTAATGAATTTGAGTTCGAAGTCGTTTCAACTAATTTTCAGTCATGCTAGAATTTAGTCACACAACTGCTGATGCCTATTATCAAAATTCAATTAGCATTGAAGTAATTTGACTTAAGAGTTATAATCATTGTAGAATAGAAATATTATATATTAAATATTATGAAAAAAATGAATAGATTGCAACGAAAATTAATGTTATCATATATAAACACCACAATTTTAACAAAATTCTTATAAAATTTAGTTGATTAGGGTATAAATAAGGCTCTCAAATTCTTGTTGAATGTATAAATTAATATAATTTAGCCAATCCCTACTTTCATCTCTTTATTTTTTGTTAAATACCCTTTTTGTTTGCGTGATTTTTGGTTTACTACTTCTATCTTTTTAATTTTTTTTTTGCCATTTGATTATCACTAAAAAAATTTTTAAAAAGAAACTAAAAAATAATTCTATTTTTATTGAAAGAAATCCCATGTAAAATTTTTTAAAATAATCTTATTGTAATTTTTAAAAATTACTTTATCATTCTTTTAACATAACTATAAAAATTTTCTCTACTAAAATAATTACAAAATTTTTATTAAAAATATGTTAGTAAATATTTAATAATTTTTCTAAAAATATAATTACAAACGATTATTTTAAAAGAACTGTCTTTAACAACATATATTATCAATGTGGATTCATCATTGATTCATCATTGTGGATTGAAAATTTTTTCCTCAACACCACTAGAAAAAGATGAGATATACCAAACTTTTAAATTTAAACCAAAGTGTTCCGATAATTCAAGTACTTTGTTTTATAGAGTGAGATAAGAGTTCGATGTATAATTTGTTTGGTTAGATTTTGTCGAACTAAGTAATCCTCTCTTTAGTCAATGATTTGATTATTATAGAATATTCAAACAGTATTGTAATACTTGATTTTATAGAGTGAGTTCTGAATTCATTTATCCATGGATAAAAGAGCCGTATTGTAATATGAATGTTATTGGAGCCATTTAACTTTATTGTATTAGTTAATACAATATCTAAGAGCCGATAAAATTCCGTCGATTCAATTCAATCCACATTAATTCTGTCAAATCAATCTCATAATTTATGATATTTAAATTAATTTTAAAAAATTTATAAATTAATTTACGAAATAAAATTTTATAATCTTTTATTTATAAATTAAATTATAATTAAATTAAATTTATTAATTTATAATAAATATAATTAATTTTAATATTATAAATTATTTTTATTTAAATAAAAAATATTATTTATTTAGGTTAATTCTATTTTTTATTATATTTTCAATTGATTTTTCTCTCTTCTATGGAGATCTATAAAAAATAATAAAAATAATTAAATAATGATTAAATAATAATTACAGTAAGATAAATTTAATAATAAAAATTGATATAATTATTATAATATAAAAAATATTAAATATATTATAAATTAATTAATTTATTTATACTATATATTATCCTTTATTACTTTTGAATCTAAATCTGAATTAATTTAAATTGTTCATATATTTGAATTTAAATTTTTTGTTATATTTTTAAATTTAGGTCCAAATTTCAATTTACTAAATAAATTCAATCTAATCTACTTCATGTGATTTAGATTGAGTTGGATTATGATATATTTGTGGATTGGATTGAATTAGATTATCCTAAAGATAATATATAATGGGTAGATATCACATTCCAGAATCCTTGAAGTGTGACTGATAGGAGATAAAGTTGACCCCATCTTTCTCCCTTAGCCACTAACGTACATGTATAATTGACGATTTAATACTTATAATCTACTATATACAGATTATATATTCACATGTGAGACTTAAACTTATTTAATTGATAATACAATATATAAAACTAAGCTAAATTCATCAAGAATTGAATAATGAACTTCATGTCCAAGATTATATATATACATACTTATTAGTATAAGCTGACATATTTACATAGCTGTTAATTAACTCATATTATATACTAAGCCATAATGCCTAACCACAACCAACAATATATGAATGGATCCATACACCCTAGTGATTGCATTTGATATCTAATTCCACTAGTATGCCTTTAAGGGAAACTAGTGTACAAACTAGAGAACTTGTAAAATTATGAAGGGATAAGCCTTGGGGAAAACTTAGTGAGTGGAGAAAATATAGGCAAAATCTTCATATAAAGCAAAAACTAAATAAAATCACCATACATATATCTCACATATCATCACATACATATATAGCATGGACATAATTAATAGCATGTATATCATCATAAGTGAACAAAATCATAATTGAATAAAATTTTCATGGTTGGTCCTATAGAACAAAATTGAGTGAAAGCTTGTGTATGCATGTAATGTATATCATGCATGTCAATAATGTATTTATGTTCTGGTTCAGCATGAGTATTTATATTCTGGTCTCGAAGGAATATTTGTATTCTTGTCCTACAGGAGTATCAACATTCAGGTTTTGCAAGAGTATCTGTATTCTATATCTATGCCTAGGGATACTTCTTTATCTGGGCAGAAAGATTAGGGCTCTATCCTAGACATTCTCTAGACGGACGATCACCATACCTGATCTATGGATCAGAACTGCAATATCTTTCTGTTTCTATCTATGTAATGTAACAAATACACATATTGTGATTATGCATATCACAACACACATAGAGAAAATGTCTTGTAAAATACATAAATCTCATAACGTAAAGATACTATCTTATAAAACATTTCTGGATCATTTCATAATAGCTTAAATAAGAAACTATTTCTCAAAACATTTCTAAATTATTCATATCATAATTCATATAGAAAACTATCTCGTTAAATGTTTGTAAATCATTTTCATAATTCTTTATATAAGGAAATATGCCATAAAATGTTTCTAAAGTATATACATCATAACCTTTTTAAGGAACTATTTCATAAAACATCTTTAACTCATTTTCAAGCTCTTAAAAAACATGAAACCATATTATTCATATAAAATTTCATTTATAGATCATAAAATACATAAACCAAACTTTTTTTAAGACATTTCGATTTCGAAAAACTTTATCAATTTAATAAAAACATTTAAAATATCTACTTACACATAAAAAAAAAAATAAACTTATCCAAATCCACTCCGAAAAAATGAAAATCCAGGTCTACTATGAAAAAGAGCAGTATATAATAAAATAAGGATATATTTGCGTATAGATATCAGAATTAAGAAATTTAAAGTGATTTGAAAATTTAACTTCAAGACGAAAAACTTATATGAAGGAGTAAAGTTCATTTAAAAAAGGTAAAGTCATGAAAATTGAGCTTGAAGTTACATCATAGTATCAGCACATGGCTGATATGGCTTAAGTTTCCTAATGTATTTAGGATTCCTTTTTTGAACCCTAGGGTTTGCAAGATATAAAGGGGGTACAGTTTTGGCAGAAGGAGAGGACATTTTTTTAATATTTAGACTCTCTTTTGAAGATTCTTGAAGAAGGCTTTAGGGCATCGTTTCAGAGAGAAGATTAAGCGTCAACACAAACGAGATCTGGAAAGACTCCATTAGTTTTTCTTTTTTTTTTCCCTTTCTCTTTTATTTATTAGATTCTCCTTTTCAATTCATTATTAATATGTTTATTATGAGGAACTAATTTTATTTTTAGGATTAAAGGGGTAGCCTACTTGAGGATATTGATTTATGATTTGAACAATTCTTGAATGAAGTTAATTTTTCCTATCTTTGTGTTTTGATTCATTTTTCTTGTTATTATTGATGTTCTTGTGATTGATCACTATAAGAGTAATGTTAGGGTTTGTGAGAAAGACCGACAAGTGAATTACAAACTGGGCACTAGGAAAATAAACATGGATAATTAATTAAAGAAATATAATTAGCTATTTATGACATCGTAAGTTAACTAGAACTTAATGGGCGTGATTAATATTTGAGAGACCGATGGGTGATCATTGTTAATTACGTACAGTGTTAATAAGCCGACAGAAAATTAATGCGATATTTGAGTTAATGATGTTTAAAACCGAATTGTTCATAATTATAATTCAGTAGTACTTAAGAGATGAACCCAGATACCTTAAAGTTTACATTTATTATTTTTTCGTAAATCGCTATTCTTTTGTTAAATTTATATTGTTTATATTTATTTTATTCGGGTATTCACAAAATTCAAGTTCTTGGTATACAATTAGTTGGATGTTTCCTTGGGTTCGATATCTTGGTGTACTTCCAAGTTTTATTACTACGATCGGCTCTGTGCACTTACAGAAACTTTCGATTAAGTTTTTAGCGCTGTTGCTAGGGAACGACGTCTAGTTGTTATTTAAGTTCTTGAATTTCGTAATTAGTTTAGTTTTAAATAGTTTTGTTTATTTATTTGATTTTGTTTTCTTTCTTGGTGAATTGTAAGTAGTTTATGCATTTGCGAAGATCAAAGAGTTTTAACAGTTCAGGCATCTTACCTTTGAATTCCGAAATTGAGCGAACGTGCAAAGCAAATCAAGCTAAGAAACGTGCAGAGATAGAACACAACCAGCTTGAGCCAATTCCACTACCAGCAAGAATGAGCTTGAAAAATTTTCAGAGGCCAATAATTAGGACATCACCTTCTTACATTCGTCTAAGTGATGCAGCACGAAATTATGAGTTGAAAGCATTACATTGTTACCTGTATTTCATGGAATGGCAACTGAAGACCCCTTAGCATTCATAAGAGAATTCTATAGCACTATCCAGACATTCCCATTAAGTGGCATAGACGAAGATGATTTGGGACTGAGATATTTTTCATACACTTTGAAGGATAGAGTGAAGTCTAGGTTGATAAACTTACTAGAGAGATCTTTGAACAACAAATTCATGATTAAATTCTACTAGTCTCAAAGATGGTGGAATTACGATACAAAATCTGCTTTTTTCAACAAATGGAAGGCGAACCCTTCCATGAAGCTTGAGATCATTTTAAATTATTGCTCATCCAGTGTCTGCATCATCAATTCTCGTTGTCATTACAGGTATAATTTTTCTATGATGGACTAACAATAACTGTCAAACATTGGTTGATACAACTGCAGGTGGTTATATGGGAGACAAAACAGCAGAAGAAGTTCAGGACATTTATGAGATGTTAGCTGTCAATTCCCAATAGAAGGTTGTGCGAGGACGAAGAATGGGTGTTCATGAAGTTTCAGCCCAAACAGACATGACAATACAAGTGGCAGATCTTACGAAATAAGTCAAGCTTTTGTTAAGTCAGCAGTAATCGAATAAAGATCAATGTGCCAGCTGTGGGATGATTGGACATACTGTCAGCCAATGCCAATTATATGAAATTCTAGCACCAACATTCGAAAAGATAAATTATATGGGATCGTATAAAACAAGACCACCGAAGAATAAATCATACTCGAATACATACAATATTGGGTGACGAAATCATCTGAATTTTTCATGGAGAGATCAGAACACACCATGACAATCTGGACCACCAGGATTTTAATAGAAAAGAATGCCATATCCATTACACCATGACAATCTGGGCGTTCATCCAATACCAGAGCCAGAAAAGAAAACTCCTCTTGAAGACATGTTGAGATAATATATCTCAAGTCAGGATGCAACCATGAAAAAGTTAGATGCCAAGATCGATCAAGTGGTGCAGTATCATCAAGCAAGCATCCACAATTTGAAAGTGCAAGTAGGACAATAAGCCAAAACAGTGGCTGAAAGAGATCCTGAAAAATTATCAAGCAACACTGAAGTTAATCCTAGAGAATAGGTAATGGCAGTAACACTAAGAAGTGAAAAAATTATGGAAGAGCCATTAATGTCAAGTAAGAAAGAGCAAGAGAAAAGGTCTTCTAGCAGCTCCGAGCAACCACAAGATGAGACATAAGAAAAAGAAGCAATGAATCAACCACATGAGGATAATGTGAAGCCGTATATACCACCAATTCCATTCTCCCAAAGGTTGAAAGGAAAGGGTGATGGAAAGAATTTTGAATGATTCTTAAAGATATTCAGAAAGCTACAAATAAATATTCCATTTGTAGAAGCAATAGCTCAGATGCCCTCCTATGCTAAGTTTCTTAAAGAATCATGTCTAATAAGAAGAAACTTGAAGAGTATACCACCGTTACCTTAACAGAGGAGTGTAGTGCGATATTGCAAAAATAAATTCCCTTTGAAGCTAAAAGATCCAGGGAGTTTTACTATTCTTTGTTCAATTGGTCAAGTAGACATTAATAAATATTTATATGATTTAAGAGCAAATATTGATATAATATCTATGTCTCTTTTTGGGAAACTCAGAATTAGAGAGCTAAAGTCGACGACAGTCTCCCTCTAATTGGGGAACAGATCAATCAAATATCCATTAGGCGTGATTGAAGACGTATTAATGAAAGTTGATAAACTCATATTTTCAGCGGATTTTCTTGTTCTTGATATGGGAGACGATGTTGGGGTTCCAATTATTTTGGGAAGATCATTTTTGACCACGGTTAGAATAATCATCAATGTGCAAAAAGGAGAGTTTACCATGAGAGTGTAAGATCAAGAAGTAATGTTCGATGTCTTCAAGGCCGTAGAAGTCCCTAAGGAGTCACAAGAGTGTTTCATAGTCAATATTATGAATAATATTGGTACGGATAGGATGTTCAAGGAGTGTTTTTATGAAGATCATATAGAGGACAAGAAGAATGAGACAAAAATTGAAGAAATTTATGATAATAATTGGAATAATTCATCGAAGTCCATCTTGATTAGAAGTTATAAAGATGATGACCCTCCAGATCAAAGCACCAAAATTTGCAAGCAACGAAAGAGACAATGGCTGAAAAAAAAAAATGTGGATCATCCATTTAAGCTAGGAGAACAGGTGTTGCTCAACAACTCACAACTGAAATTATTTTCAAAAAAATTAGGTATAAAATAGGTTGGCTTATTTATGGTAGAGAAGTTGTTTTCTCGTGGAGTTGTCAAAATTAAAGTAAAAAATGAAAGAATATTCCACATTAATCGAAAATGGTTGAAACATTATCATGAAAGCAAAGATGGAAAGAAAGTCTTAATCCCACTTGATAGCCCACCATCAGAGCACAATTAATGTCTGGCTGAAGACAATAAACTTAGCGCTTGTTGGAAGGCAACTCAATATTTATTTATGCTTTAGTTAATTTTATATGTAATGTGCTTTTAGTGTGTGCATTTTTTAAAATTTTTTTTAGGTTCAAGGATATCAAAAGATCAAAAACACAGAGCAAACAAGCAAAATTATGTAACAAATATTCGATGAAGGCAGTGATAACTCTAGGTATAATTCTTTTTTCTTCCCTAGTGTATTTTATTGATATTTAAAGTATTGAGGATAATGCTCAATTTAAGTTTGGTTGGGGGGGGAGGTTGTGTCATATTTGAGAGTGTGTTATTGAATTTGAGTATTGAACTTTATAGCTTTACAAGTAAAACTAAAATTTTTCACGTTTAGACCATTCGTAGAATAGAGTAGATTTTGATTTTTTTTTATTAATTTATTTTTTGTTTGTGAATGAATGATTGTATGAATGTGTGTGTATGTCGATGAATACTTTTGATGAGATAAGTGAAATACGAATTAATTCATTGATATTGAGCTGAGATTAGATAAATAGAAATGTGAAGTAGTCTTGTGTTGATAGTTTTGAAACAAGAAAATAATATTCATGCTTAGAAGAATTTAATGAATTTAGAGCTTGATTAAGTTGATTAGGAAGCTTGAGCTTGTGAACATCTTGTTCTTATAAAAATAAATATTAGATATAAAATCTTGAGCTAGAAAAAATAGAAAAAAATAATAAAGAAATAAGAGACTATTTAACTACTCCAATGTTTTGAGGGTCTTAGTATCCGGAGGGTGATCGTGAAAAGTTATCAATTGCATAAAATAGAATCTTGAAATAAGAGTATGCAAAGCAACTTGTGTTTCTAAAAGGTTGAGTAACCGGAGGGTGATCATGAAAAATCATCAATCGCGTCAAAAGGCCTATTAGGGTGCAAGTAAGGATAAGTAGTGAAAAAAAATGCTCGAGTAAATGTCTAACTATAAAATCTTTTAAATGATGTTTATGAGTAAGGGTGAAATAAAAAGCGAGATCAATTTTAGATTCATTGTTATTCTTTGAAAGTGTGTGGTTTTAGAGAAAATAAAATTGATACAAGGCTATGGATCATGGATATTTTATTGAATCTTTAATCCGGTGTCATTGTGTGGATTTGTGGTTCATGAATTTTATCCTTAATGTGCATCAAGGTTGTGTTTGCATGATTAATTTTTGTGCATGTTTTAAATTTTTTGCGTGTGATTATGTGTTTAAGTATTGCATTTGTGTGTACCGTTTGAGTAGGGTAGTTTAAAATTGGGATTTTGTGGGTAGATCCTCTGAAAACTCTCACGAGACTTCACTTGTCTACTAAGGACATCCTAGGGGTTTAAAAGGCTTGTTGCATACGCTAAATGCAATCGTGAGTCCTATGAAAGTGGATTAGATTAGATTTTTATTTTTATTTTCTAGGTTAGTTTATTCAAGACGAGCAAAATTTTAAGTTTAGGGGAGTTTGATGAGTCAATTTTTATTAATTGTTATTGACTTGAATTTTGCTTGTTTTTGAGTGTTTATGAATAAATTTCATGTTTGTTTCATGTTTTTGTAGGTTAGAAGTGATTAGCATAATTTCTTCGAAGTGGCAGTTGAGTACCTATTTTGTACATTGTATAAAGATTTATCTATATCTTGGTGTGTACTTATTGAAATTGAATGATTCAAGTTGCGTTAGAAATTTGACTCAAATACAAAGAACTTTTATGAAGAAACCATTTCCATTTGAAGTCTTTTAAAGGGTCAAAATGAAGTTTGAATCTGAGCCACTACAGTAGTCTGGATTAAGAAATAACACATGGGCATCACTTGGATAGAGATCATGGCACCCCGACGCCCAAGCATAGTGTCCCAGCGCTCGAAGTGACAATGTTAGTCCTTGTGCAATCCGAATTTCAGGAGGAAGGAAAAGAATTGTTATAAATATGGGAGGTTACTAACCGAAAAGGGGAGGATGTTTTTCTAAGGTTTTTACTCTCTTTTGAGGATTTTTCTTGAAGACTTTTGGCCGTCATTCCAGAAAGAAGATCAAGCCATAACACGGGCGAGATCTAGAAGGGCTCTATTAGTTTTTTTTTCTTCCTTTCTCTTTTATTTATTAGATTTTCTTTTTCAATTCGTTGTTAGTATGTTTATTATGAGAAACTAATTTTATTGTTAGGGTTGAAGGGGTAGCCTGTTTGAGATTATTGATTTATGATTTGACTAATTCTTGAGTGAATTTAATTTTTCTTATTTTTATATTTTGATTCGTTTTTCTTGTTATTATTGATGTTCTTGTGATTAATCAACGTAAGAGTAAGGTTAGGGTTTGTGAGAAGGATCGACAGGTGAACTACAAACTGAAACACTAGGAAAACGAACATAAATAATTAATTAAAAAAATATAATTAATTATTTATGACATTATAAGTTAACTAGAACTTAATGGGCGTTGTTAATAATTGAGAGACTGACGGGTGATCATTGTTAATTACGTACAATATTAATAAGTTGACAGAAAATTAATGTGATATTTGAGTTAATGATGTTCAAAACCGAATTGTTTATAATTATAATTCAATGGTACTTAAGAAGTGCATCCGGATACCTTAACGTTTGCATCTATTATTTTCTCGTAAATTACTATTCTTTTGTTAAATTTATATTGTTTGCATTTATTTTATTCGGATATTCACAAAATTCAAATTCTTGGTATACAATTAGTTGGTTATTTCCTTGGGTTCGATACCTTGAAATACTTCCAAATTTTATTATTACAATTGGCTCTGTACACTTGCAGAAATTTATGATCATGTTCCACTAAATTACAAAATGGATATTTGTAATTTCAAATTTTACCACTCTTATAATTAATTGGATTTAAAAAAAAGATGAAAAATATAATATTTCACTCATTTTGCACTTTATAATTTTTTTACTAGGGATAAAATTGTTAACTTTAATTTTTTTTTATAACATGAAATATCATAAAAAGAACTTTAAATGTTAAAAATTAACAGATTTTTTAGACGAAAACAATGATTTTGTAGCTCAATAATACATTTAAAAAAAAAAAGACTTGAGGTATGTTATATTTTTAAAATTGTAACTTAATTATATAAATTTTTTTATTTATTAAACAATGTATTGGTATTTTTTTTCTTCAAATATATAGCAAGTATGAGTATAGATATAAATAATGCCAATCAAATTACAATCTTAGTACTATAATTATTTAAGATATATTTGAAAGTTGTAACTAATATTTTTTTTTTCAAATTTAAATGCATAATGAATAAAAAAAATCTTATTTGAAAATTAATATTTATTAGTCGTCCACCAAACTTATGCTTTATAGTTAATTGACATATATACTAATTGACATTTCAAACGTACGTTTTGGATGACATATTTGACATATATATATAATGGTGTCTACATTAATATATCCATATAAATGTGATAAAATCATGTGAACGTGAATAATGTATTGCCGCAAAACCCAGTTGGGTCACTAGCTTGTAGCCCAATGGGCTAAGTTACTGTAGTGTATAGCAATTGTGCATTTTATGAGTTTGGAGTCACAGCTCACAATCCCAAGTGAAATCAATTATCTATATAATAAAATATAAACAAAATAATTCATAATTCCAAAACTGAATGTGAGAGAAGGAAAGGAAGAATTGAAAAGAAAAAAACTATAATTAACTCAGTTTCTCTATTCTTTATTAAAAGCCTGAAAGAAGAATCTAATGTAGGGACATAAAGCAAGGTTATGGACAAATTCAAATGATTAACACTGTTATATTATGTATGCTATTGGTTCAAAAGTTGAAAGTTCAAACCCACATACCAATTACCAAAGACAACCTAAGATCTCTTTTATGTAAAAGACATTTTGTGTTTCAATTCAATATTGACAAAAATTTTTATTTCAAATTAAAGAAAATAAAAGAAAATTTGGTTGTGGGTAATTATTAATAAAAAGGACATTTAACATTCATTAATGGTATTTCATTTCGAAAAGAAAAAAGAAAAACTTTTTATCTATTGGAGTGGCAGTAGGTGCTTCACCAGCCAATTCCATTCCTAGTAATCTAATAATAATGATCCTCCGTCAGAAACAATGAATTTGATTCCTTAATTTATTTTGTAAATTCAAAACTCCACATCCATTGAAGAAGAGATGTTTCATCTCCAACAACAACAACAACAAAAGAAAGGATCCAATCAAATCTCAAGTATTATTTATTATTTATTTTCTGTGAGTTCAATCATATGATACTTGTAGTTCAACCACGAAACCATTCAGAAAATAATGGGATACCTACTCTATTCCCATAGAAGGTTATGACTTAACGCAGACTCTTTCAATTTTTTTTCTTCTTATTATTGAAATTGTTATCAATAATTTATTCAATCTAGTTGCCTTTGTTTTGCTTTAATTAACATTTTATAGGCATAGTTACCAGAATTTATGCTTTTCTCTGTGGATGAGGCCTTTATTTTACGGTCAATCTTTTTTTTTTTTTCATAGAAAGAGATTTTATTAACCGGGAAAAAAATATAGGTGTTTGAAAAAAATTCTGAGAGTTGTTAACGTGCATTGATCTACTTTCCTGACTCAAAATAGTATATAGTAGAAATCTGATAAACAAATTATTTGTTATAGGTAAATTTATTATTAAAATTTCAATTTTTAGTAAAGTCTACTATTAACATATGATCTGCAAATCATTCACCTCAAATTAATATTATCTCAAGTTAAAAACTGCTAAAGGTCAATCTTAAGATTTATTTTTGTCTTAGGTTAAAAAGCTTACTAAAGATCAATTTTGAGACTTATTTTTTAGTATATGATACACTGACGCCTAAGAAATGTAAGATAGTTAGTATTAGCGTAGTATGCTTTAGAAACTATTTATATTATCGATTTCATGGTATTTTGTATTATATCACTGATTATATAATTAATAAAGAAATTATTATTTTTTATATATGTATGTTACTTTCTTTATTTGATCATACTAATGAACAAAGTAAATATATAAATATTTAGATAATAATGATTATTGAATTAGTTTCTTACGCATGTAATATTGCCTAGGTATTGATATTGTGTAATAAACACAATAAATATCTCCGATAAATATCATGAGATGATATAATGTGGGTGATAATAAAAATTTTATCACTAGGACATTAAATTTAATTAGCAGTTAGAAAACTGTTTTTCGAATATGATCAAAGAGATGATAAATCACATGAAATATATATAATTAATGATTTATCATTTAATTACACTAGTGTACGAAGTAATCCTTTGATCTGGGACGTCATAATCGTTATCTAATATGAAAACTAATGGCTCATATGGTGTATAAATACGAGATTAATCACGTCCTATATAAAAAAGTCGATTTAATTATATATTATTTATATCTGAATACGAATAACTATCAAGATGGGATCCATTAACTTGATACATTAAATCTTAAGTTGCCATTGACTTGATATAAATTTGAGTTTTCAATTGGACATCAGTAAACAGCTGAAACCTAAAACTTTAGCAATAGAGTAACAAAAGTCATACAAAGATTTTATGATGGTAAGTTTAGCATATATAAATGATGGTTTGCAAAGTTACTAAGTTTGGGTTTTGACATTCTATGAGCCCTTATTTGATTGGAATTGAATAATGAAGAAATATAACTCATACGGTACATACAATCAATCATTAAAGTTCAATGAAGATTTTTTTTAATTGTGATTTAGAAATTATGACATATTATTAGATTGTTAACTATAGTCATTAAATTCACAGATATACTTTGAGAAAGAATTTGAGATTGGCTTATGACTAATAGTACAGTGAATCCAAGAGATAATAATTAATGAACTTATATTAAATTTTGCTAAAAGAGAGAGAATGGATAATTTATTATTTGCTAAGAGAGTTATCGCTCTCTAAGATAACGTTTGATGAAAAAGTATAAAAGTTTATATGTTACATAGTATAATACAAAAAAGAACTTAATGAATTGACCTAATTATAATTTAATGTGAGTTATAATATTTTATTAATATTAAAGAATATAAATAGAATTAAATAAAAGTTTATTAAAGGTTATTTTACTAGTTTTAGGATAAGTTTGATATTAAAAAGTTTAGTGAGGATAAATTTATCATTTTACACTTTAATATCATAAAGCTTATTTGATAAGTTTTGGGACTTAGTTTACCATTGAAATGTTTGATGAGGATATTTAAGTTATTGGTACATTATTATGTAAAGAGGTCAATTTCTTTTTAAATGAATTAAGTGATGGAAATTGAAAGAAATGCAAACTCCCTCTCATCAAGTTTGAAAAAGCATACTAAGATATTTGATGGTTTTGATTCTCACTGGTTTTATCCTTTTGTAGCCTTTTTTTTTATCAAATTCAAGCCGAACTTTAGCAATTCTCAACTTAATTTTGATTAATTTGAGAATTTAGAACCTAAATCATGCTTAATGCCATTAAACCCATTGTTAGCAAACCAACCTTTCAATTAGAAAAAAACAGACACGTGGCAAATTCTAAGGGAATGGGATAAATTTCAAAGTTTACATGCTAACTCTAGAATAATTATCCATTTACATTAACCCCAAAATGATCATCATTTAACCTAAGCTTGTAACTTACCCTCAAAATAATTACCTACCAAAATTATATACAAGCCTGATAATTATTACCCATTTACTTACACATCACCCCTAAAATGATTACCCGTTAAAGCTACATGCCACTCTCAAAATGATTACTTAATAAACCATCCTTTCCCTCATCTCCATTCGGGAAACACTATGGAATTATTATAAAAAGCAACCATCACAAGACTAAGGTATGGACAACTATCCAAAATCTAGTAGATTCTAGGTATTTTGTTGTCTTAATTTCTCTCTTAACAAAAAAATATACAATCTAATTTGAACATTGGAGGTTTTCACCGAACAATTGATGTTTCTCTAATCTTCTTATTGTGTTTGCAGGTTTAATTACAAATCTCTCAAAATATGGAACTTCTACTGTAGTACTTGGAGTCCTTGTTCAGTATTCAGTGCATCAACAATAGAAAAATGTTTGAAAATTTATTCATCCTTGGAAAAATTATGACGACAAAAATAAGTAATTTAAGATGATTTACTTAAAGGCCTGCAAAATTAATACGATATTAAAAATAGTAAAATATTTGTAATTAAACTGAAATAAAATAAGTAAACTGATGAAGATTGTGGACTATAGAGGCCTTTCTTTTTTAACGAGTCTTTATACCAGGACCTGCATAACAACTTAAAAAAATAGTGATTCAATTTTTTATATAAACAATTATATGATCAATCCCACATACATATCAGAATTGATGTTTTTGTAGTGACTTTTAACTATTTTTAATAGCACATAAAATATTTTAATAAATTATTTGTAGAAAAAACTAAGTGCCTAGGTATCATTTATATAAACCAAGAAATCCTAATGGATTATTGATTCTTTTATTTAGATAGAAAACAATTTTCAAGAACACCTAAAGAATACTATAAGACAAACCAATCTACCGAGCAATCAATCAAACGACACACGAACACTAGAATTAGTTAGAGAAAAAGAATATATTAACTGGAGATTCTAATTATTACAAGAATAAATATGATTTTTAGAAACACTCATACTTTCTCTTAGTGCCTCAAGCTTACAAGTCTTTCTACTGACCCTTGATCTCTTCTAAAAGAATTTTTCTCGACCCTTAAATCTCTTCTAAAAAGATTTTTAGAATGTCTCTTTTCTCCTCACTCTAGGCTCTCTTTCAATTTTAGGAAAATATCTCATATTTATAAATACGTTAATCCTTTTCTAAAAAACTTAAAAAATTTAAAGTTTATAAATAATAGGATTACTCCTAATCCTAAACTAATCCTAATTTAATTATAAGAGTTAAATTTATCTATTTGATCCCAAAAGGAATCCAGCGTTTGTCCAAATTGATCGGACGCTAATTATACGAAGTCAAAATACACACTCGAAGACAGCACAGACGGCCCTATGACCAGTCAGAAAGGGCATCTTCTAATCTTTTGGAAAGGTTTCTCTTTCTTTTTAGTTTCCCTTTTCTCGTTAAAAGATGATAATGAATAGGATGTATAGTTTGACCATGTGATGATGATATTTGGATGAACCAAAGATTTTCAAACAAATCAAACAGGTTCTTCCTTTTCCATCATTTTGCATGCCAAAGGAAACTAGAATAGATGATAAAGACAATTCTCGTTTTAATATACAAAAGGTGATATGAATCGATCGAACCATTAAGTACACTAAATAAATGAATAATAGCTCTATTATAATTCCCTCATTTGGAAACAGGATTCCCATTTTTTCACTCTTACTTCCGAACCAAATTAACATACCCTGTTAGATTTTGGAGATTTACATGGCATAAAATTTCATTCATTAATTATTAGATAGGAGTGCAAGTAGTGCTAGAAGAAAGCGTATATTATTGAGTAGCTAATAGCTATATAAAGACACCATAAAGTTAGGGAATGATTACACATGAGGTTGAGGATGAAGATTCAAGAAGAGATAAGAGTGGTGTCTTACGAATCTATGAGAAAACAGCAGGTGTGATCAAAAGTCAAAACAAAGATAAAGAGATGGTAGTGGAGAACTGGTGGGTTTGACTTGGAAGAGAGAGAGACGTTTCGATGAAAATGAGATGGAAATATGGGAATAAAGATAAAAGATAGACTAAAAAAGAAAACTGGTGGCTAATAAGGAGAGAGAAGGGGAAGTGGTGGCTTCAAGAGAAGTAAAGAATCAGTGTGACGAAGATAAAGATATATGCAGTATTGAAATGCTTGAAACTGGAGCAAAATTTAAGATGAGTTGGTCGCAGGATAATAATATGACTGATGGATCAATAAAAATATTTTATTTCAATTTTTTATGAGATTAAGATGGCAAACAATATTTGATAATATTTGGAGATGGGATTTAGTTTTAACTATTGTTTACTATTTCAATGTTATAAAAAATTGAGATGATTTTCATTAATTAGTCCATTCTATCATTGATTTCTCTAAGTTTTTCTTTGAAATTGGTTACTTTAAATAATGTGGGAGAGTTAAAGTGTTTAATAAAGTTGATTATTTTATTTGTCAAAAGAATTTTTTTTAATGCTAGAAACCATTTTAAAATTATATTATTTGATTGTCATTAAAGAAGAACTTTCAAATAATTAAAAATTTATTTTGTTTTTATTAAAAAAGTCTTTGGTAATATACATTTTTTAGCCTTTTTAAATATCTTTGTTTTATTTAAAAAATATATTTCATTTTCTTTTTTAATGTAATTTTTAAAAATTTATCCATTAAAGTAATTATACAATTTTTTTGGATAATTCAAAATATCGAGTTTAGTCCCGATTAATGGACATCGTCTGATTAATATCCGAAGAGATACTAGTTGAATATATCATCGTCCAAATATTCTATTTAAATTATAAGTGATTGGATAGAATCGAATTTAAAACGTGTGCTTAAATTATACATAATTATATAATTTTTATTAAAAGTTATTTATGACAAACAAATTCTTATTTGTATTAAAAACTCTATTTATAAAATATTACTGAAAAAATTACATTAAACGACTCTAAATACACACTTTCGCTAACGTACTTGTTGGCTGCTACTCCCTTGCCACAGGGAGTGCTTATTGTTTTGCGTTTTGAGAGTTTAAACCGTAATTAAAGATCAAATGAACGCAGTATATATTATTAATTCTGGGATTATCTTAGACACTTACGACAAATAAGTAAAATTACAAGCACTCTAACAGGTATTCTCAATACTCAAAATGATATATATATATATATATATATATACAAGCTAAACCACTTGATCATAACGTGTACATATCACGTGAGTTGGTCTTAAATTTCTATTTTAATCGTGTTCCAATTTCCAAATAAGAAGTCAATACGTAGAATGTTTGGGGGTTAAACTCGTAATTAGATTCAAGAAGATGTTTACTGGAATAGTAAGTAGCAAAATAAAAAGGCGAGTTCTATAAACTGGGATACTTAAATTACGGTCATTGAGTAATACTGCACATCTTTATTTTTCTTTATTTGAATAATAAATTATTTTAAAAATTACAAAAATATTTTACTATCTAGCTCATTAATTACAAATTACTTGGACAATTAAATTTAAGATTATAATTGATAAATTTAGTTATAGTATATTAATTTTAAGTAGTATATAAAATTTAATTTAACTATTTGATGAGTGATTTAAATTTTTGACACAATTTTAAATAATTAATTTTATATCATCTAAAGATAGATAAAATTGTTAAGTTGTTAATACTAAATATTAATTTAATATTTTAATCATTATATTACACAAATTTAATGATTAAAAATTTTATATTTAAATTTAAGTGAAATAACCTCACTATTCATATATCTAAACCCATTTCTGTTTATGTGTATATATTACATACACCCACCCACAAACATATGGGTTATAGATTCATACACCCACAAAAAAAATGGGGTTGATATTGTATCTCATATTCTAACTAATTATGAATTAATTGCATAATGTACTAAAAACAAGGACAAGTTGGATGCGGTTTTTGTAAAGGTTTACCTGTCGGCAGAGCCTTTTGTGATTCAAAATATCAATGTGGAGGTGGAAGGTATGTTTTTTGAGGTTATAATATATGAGGTTCCGTGGGTTGATGAAGCTGGTAATGTAGCAGAAGAGTCTTCTAGTGTGGCGGAACAGGAAATGGGTATTATTCAACGTCAGGAAGTTGCCTTTGCTGATAAAATAGGGGCAGTCAAGGAAAGTGGAAACAGGAGGAGCTGCAGTCAGATAAAGTCCAGAGATAAAGTGGAAGGGGCTGCTGGTGAAGGGCATCCAGGTGAAGGTATGGGTTCGATTTTCATGACTTCTAATTTGGCAAATAGTATAGATTATCACTTAAATATGGATGAAACTATAAGTGGTGGGAAGAAGAGTAGAGCATTGCTTTCTGGAGAGGAGGATGTTTTGAAGGGCAGTGTTATAAGGAAAGCAAGGAAGAATAAGAAGAGTAGGAATTATAGTGTAAGGTTTGGGAGAAGGTTGACAGGAACAAAAACAACGAAGAGGAAACAGGATGCGAAAAGAAAGGGAAAGGAAATAATGAATTGTTCAGGTAACGGGGATAGATGTAATAGTGTGTCTGATGGGGATATAAGGAATAGGAACCGTATATATATATTAGAAGCTAAGAAAGTTATAGAGGTGGGAGATAAATTGAATTTGGTTTGTAATGATAAAAACCAAATCATAGAGAGGATTATTAATATGGAACAGAGGGATTGGGAGAGATATAAGGAAATTCATTCCTAAATTTTGGCATGTCTAATTAAGGTTTGCTGGATATGTCAAAATGCTATTTGTTACCTAATAAATATCCATTAAGAACATCCCATTAATGTTACCTAATAATCAATTACTCCGTCGATCAATTGATAACTAGGTTATGCCTCCTTAATCTAATACAATAAACGTACTTCGTCAAGTATCGCTCATGCATTCAACAGATAAGTTTAATGGTTAATTAAACCAAACATTCAAAACAGGGGCATAAATAAATAATTCAAGTTCTTTAATACTATCAAGTGCAAAACATAAATTACTACGGGTTCGTTACATCCTTAAGCACTAATGAACTTAGCCAAACATAACGAATAATTCAGTACAATTCGGATTCCAACACATATTCAAGAATTCAACAAGTAGAACAAGGACAGAAAAGAAGAACTCAGAATGATGAACACTCTTAGTCTTGAATATTTTCCTCTTGATTTTCAATCCCATTAGTCTTTGAATTTAGTGTTTTGAATCTTCTCTAAGTCTTGTTTGGTTGCTCCGTTCTCTCCCTGAAAGCATCCCCCTTAATTCTTGTAAACAACAGTTTTTATAGTTGAGTCATAGGGCAACTTCATTCTGTGACTTCTCGCTGCAGTGAACAAATAATTCTCGCTGCAGCGAGACTTTTTAGAATTTTCGCTGCAGCGAGAAAACATTTCTTGCTGCAGCGAGGCTTTCACTCACTCGCTACAGCTAAGAGAACAAATTCTCGCTGCAGCGAGGAGAATTTTCTCACTGTACATCTTCAAATTCTACTGTCTTAGCTTTCTTTACTTCTCGGCTGTCTAAATTCTTCCAAAGTTTACTCATTTCTTAACAACTTGAGCTACTAGGACCTTGCACCAAAAATAGACTAAAAAAAATCAAATTACTACTTAAAAATTACTTAACTAAGCTCACATTTATGAGAAAAGATGAGTGAAAAAATCGCTCATCAGAGATATGTTCTTAATTCTACTTTTGTGCTTTCATATTTAATCCTTCTAATTAATTATATAAAATATTTTTCAAATCTATTTTGATTTGTTAAAAACTTTGACTTTTTTAAACTTTCGGCATAAAAAATACTTGCTAAATTAAACCTTTATTCTTTTTAGAGAATTGATATAAAGAACGCATAGAAATACTTTTACAAATTAGTATCAAATTTCTTCAATGATTTCATCAATTGATTAATGATTTCATCAATTGATTAAAAGATATATTTATACTTTTCTTTTTTAAAAAAAAATATATTAAAAATAATTTTTATCTTTCGATTAAGATAATATTTAAGTTAATTTCAATTAAATAAAATAAAATATCAAAAATATTTTTTACATTTCTAATAAGGGTCAATCTCCAAATCCTAAGTAACATTAATTTGTAATTTTAATTTTCACGTGATAACATCATTCATAAAATCAATTAATCAATCACTAAATATTTTTTTTAACCCTTGGACTTGAATGAAAACCTTTGTGTCTTGGAAAAAGCACTTACCATGGATAATATATTTGGACTATCAAATTATACTATATCAAAACTATTTATATTTGGATATATGATTTTGAGATGTAGATACGTATTCTTTGTTTGATAATGTATAAAAGTACAACTCATACTTGCAAAAAAGATAAGGATGATAAAATCCTTGGTTCAGGTCTAGTTTTGCTATTCTTGAATTTATTCTTGAATGGAATAAAGATGTTCAAGATTTGTATGAAAATTAGGATAATGTCTAGGCTATAATATATGTGGGTCATCGAAACTCTTAATCCGGAATAAATTTAATTACTGTTACTGTTAACCTCTATCGATCACCATCCAAAAATTTTTTGATATTATTTAACTTCAAATTTGATATTATTAAAATCTTCATTTAATTTTTTATGTAATGGTATTATTATAATTATTGTAAAACTAGTCTTTTCTATAAATTTGAATTTAAAATTTTAAAATTTTAACTTTAAATTTATAAAAAAATTAATTTTATGGTAATTATAATAGTATCATTGTATAAAAATCTAAACGACAATTCTAGTTATATCAAATTTAATATAAAATATTATAAAAAAAATTTCAGACGGTGGTCAATGGTGAAATTTTGGATACGGTGGCCGAGGTTTTTTCAAATTATGTGAAGTCCGCATTCGACTTATACGAATTTTAAAAATTCTAAACCGTATGCAATTTATTTTAGCTATGCGGGCCGATTTAACCAGCACCTAAAACACTTGGTTTTTTGTGAGCTAAGCTGGCTACGGGTTGTTTTGCCATTTCTAACTAGAGCTAGTGCTGTTTAACGGCCCGAATTACGGTTCGATGGTTCCAGTTTTATGAAATTGATCTAATTCGAAAGTTTAAACGGTCCGGATCAGGTCGGTTCGACGGTTCTAGTTTCATAAAATTGGACCAGAATCGAAAATAGAACAATAATGGATTGGGCCAAGCTGGGCCGATTCGTTAGACGATTTCAATTTCGATTTCAGTTTTAGTCCGGTTCGATTCCAGTTCGATTTCGACTCCAGTTCCGGTTTCGGTCCAGCTCGGTTCCGATTCGATTTTATTAATTTTTTTAATTTATAAAAATAATTAATGAAAATTTTATTTAATAATATTAACTTAAAATCTAAAATTTTATTTGCTATCATCTTTATTAATATTATTTATTTTTATTAATATATAAATATTAATTTAGTATAGATATATATAATTTAATTT